>JASANB010000369.1:0-132192 GCA_030248155.1 Sabatieria punctata
AGAAATTCAGGGATATGTGAAATTTGTTAATTTTAATGCCTATCCATCTATACGATTAGCGCTAAAATGGAAACGTGTGTTTTTGATACCATTTTCGCAAATGTTCGCCAAATGAGCTAAAATTTTCAGAAACTCTTCAAAACTGTGGGATATTTATTGCTAAAATTTTATGCATTGAGAATGACACAGTCTTGAGAAGATAACGATTATCCTAATGATCTGATTTTCTGTTCTGCTCGTATCGTAACGCAGATGTTGAGGAATTCCTCATTTTCTCAAGCCTGTGTGAAAATTTCAGCTCATTCGGCGGAAATGACAGCAAAAAGAAAAGTTTACATTCTGTTAGGCATTGAAATTACCAATTTCACATATTTCGTGAATTTCTCAGGATTGGGACAAGTCCACCAAAGTTTAACGCACAAAAATCAGCCATATTTTGGCCGAAATTTGCAGAAATTTCAGCAAGCAGGCAAGTTACGATTTCGCCACTACTGTTGTTTTACTATAGTATAGTAAAACAAAAATTATACTAGTGGTGTTTTACTAGTATAGTAGAATAATAGTAAAAAGTAATAAAAGTAATATTAAGAGCCAATAGTAAAGTAAAAATTAAATTAAGGGTCAGTCTCTGGGCCAATCGAGTTTCAGTATTCAGACCCAAAAATGAAACTTTGGCGTGGAGGGCTCAAAGTTGGAGGACTAATACGTATGGATAGGTTATGTAACCACCGCAAAGGATATCCCGATTCGACGCTCCACGCTCGAGATACGGCCTTCTGAAAATCGGTCCGCTTAACTATGGGACCAAAATTTCAAAATCGAATTTCTAGCGCACTAATCAGTGTTGGGACTTAAAAATTGGGGGTTTAGGGTAACTTTTAGAATCAAGGTCGAATTCCATTTTCAATAAAAAAATTTTTTTCGACCCCCTTTGGAGCCCCCTAGCTCGTCTGGAACCCTCCCTACGCCGTTTTTTTATCTGAGAATATTGTAGCGCTATCAATTCTCTACAGTTTGGTATAAGCCACATTGGCTGACCCGTGGAAGAAAGTGGTGAAATATGGCTTAAAAGTTGAAAAATCCTCAAATTTTTAGTTTTGGTACTGCACCAAAATTTCCTGCTGGAGTTTCTAGCGCATTAATCAGTGTTTGACCATTGATTCTGAAAGTACTCTAAAAGTTACCCTAAACCCCCAATTTTTAAGTCCCAACACTGATTAGTGCGCTAGAAATTCGATTTTGAAATTTTGGTCCCATAGTTAAGCGGACCGATTTTCAGAAGGCCGTATCTCGAGCGTGGAGCGTCGAATCGGGATATCCTTTGCGGTAGTTATATAACCTATCCATACGTATTAGTCCTCCAACTTTGAGCGTTTCATTTTTGGGGTCTGAATATGGCAAAGGACCAAGACTCGATCATTTCAGAGACTGACTCTTAAAATAACAAACACCGTCAATAGTAAAATGAAAATTTTACTACTATTTTACTAGTTTTTTTTCAGCCAAATTCTTGATCAATTTTGCAATAAAAGATATGTGGGCGCAGTTTTGTCAGTCGAATCTCATGCATTTCAGTCTCTAAAGTTCTTGAGAACCTCGTATCAGGATCAAATTTAGCAACAATCTAGCACCAAGAAGAAGAAGAAGAAGAAGAAGAAAGTTTATTCAGTAGCACAGCATACCGTACATACGTACTTCTAAGCAGTAGGCGGGCTGGGCCGATTGACCGGCTCGAAAGCCCTCCCACACAGAAACTTTGATAAATCCAATTTGGCCAGTTTAGAACGAAAGATTGAGACCGACCGTGAGTTTACAATATCCGATGAAAGGTTGTTCCACAAGGGAACAACCCGACAGGCGAAGAAGTTTTTGCGCAGCTCAAGGCGTGTATGCGTTACATAATTTTTTTGGTTATGACCCCTGGTCGGGGCAGTTGGGGCAAAGGCAAAAAAGTCTTCCCTCGGTAAATCCACCAGACCATTAATAATCTTAAAGACCATAATCAGATCACGCACCATTCTACGTTCTTCTAAGGGTTTGATTTTAAGTATACGTAAACGTTCTGGATAGGAGACATTAGCCAAACCAGGCAAACGGCGAGTGAACAATCTCTGAACTCTCTCAACCAGATCGATATCAGCCAGCAAATATGGGTTCCAAACCTCTGAGGCATACTCTAACTTAGACAGCACGAAAGTTTTAAACATTTGAAGCAGAAAATCGGTGTTTCTCGAATGAAAAACCTTGAAGATTAAGTTTACTACTTGAAAACCAGAGTGAGCAATCCTTTGGCAATGAGCAGAAAACTTGAAATCTGGCGTGATTGTAATACCCAGATCCACAACACTTCTACACACAGGGATAACATGTCCGCCTAACTCATACTCAGTGAGAGCATTGCCATAGCCTAGATGCAAAACCGAACACTTCTGTATGGCTACATCTAACTGCATACGTTTAGCCCATGCGTGAACTCGATTCAAATCGTTTCTTAACTTCTGGCCAGGTAAACGACCAGGAGTAGACGAAGATGGGCAGACAGAAGCATTTTCTTCGGTTGTACTGGTGTCAGCCATAACCACATCCTCATCGTCTGATGCTTCGTCGCTGTTTTCCCGTAACAGAGCTGGCTCCTGGCTAATATCTACCACAGACTTTCTACCACGAACAGAACCCTCAGAAGGCCTACGGCTAGTCCTCTTTGCACCCACCAAGAACTTATCCATCATCTAGTCTAAACAAATCGAAGAAATCCTAAATCCATCTGTCTTTAATTTAGCAAAAGTCACAAAACACCTGCATTACAGTTTTGGCCAAAAAAGACCGTCTGGCCTTTTTCTTCGAGTTTTCCGAAGAAAATTCAAATGGCAGCCATTCCGTCACTTTTCAGTCCAATAAAAAGTTTTTACATCATTATTATTATTTGTTAAAAAAAGTTTGTTTGATCAAATCCTAGCCGGCTAACGGATTTCTTCTTCTACTTTCAGAGAAGCTGAAAATTTTACATTGCCAAAATGAGGTGAGAGGTCTTTTCTAGCCATCACTGCATATAAATAATTGGCCCTGATAAAAAAAACTAAAATTGCTGTAGCAACCAACCGGGCAAGCTAACTTTGTTACCACCGACAAATTCAAAATCGCAGAAAAAAAGTGGTTTGCGCAAATTAAAAATTGTATTTTGTGATGGTATAACACACTATCCCCCAAGGTGCAGACAGCGTACTTCCATAACCGAAGTTTAGACTGAAACTAAGCCTGAGCTTAAAATATAGCTCCAACGTGACTCTAAGCATAAAGCCTAAACTTCAATCTAGACCTATGTTTAAGCGTAGTCAGCCTTAACACAAACCTGAACTAGCTGGTAATACTGGGGGTAGTTTCCGAATATGTGTTGTTGGTCTTCTGATGAATTGAGGATTTTGAGCCCCGGGCGTTGGCAGCTAGCTATCATATAGCAACAAAAGAGTAATTTCTGCGTGCCAGTTACGGTGCTTCCTAATTTATGTAATTATGCACTACTACATTGTGCTTATTATATGCTTTGTACGCGAGCATTGCGCAGCAATCTTTTCAAAATACCGAATCCGAAATACCCGGGTATTGGGAAAATAATCGGTATATCGGGTATCGGTATTTTTCGCAATACCCAGTAATCGGTAGGTATTTATTCGGTAGGTATTCAAAAAATACCCATTTTTCGGTATCGGTACGGTATACCGAATCAACAGTACCCGTGTGACACCTTTTCTTCCTGTAGAAAGTTGACCGCAGCATGCATACCGATATGACCGATGTACATTATCAGACTGTCACTCACTCGTGAACCCCTGCGCCGATTTTGATGGAACCGGTGTCATTCTAATCACAATGCGATTTTCTTTCACATTTTTTATATACCAAGACTGTAGGACTGCGTCCATTATATACCGAACAAACACCTTGGTAGCTCGAACAACTAGAACTGAATAGTAGAGTGTGCACTGGTATTCCTGTGTTTTCCGGGTACATTTGTACATGTAACAGCGGGGCTGGGGTTCCACTCCCCTCCCACCGACTTGGGCAAACCCCCCGATAGGGGAGCACCCAGGGATGTGAGGTGGGAAAAAAACACCGAAAAAAAACTGTTTTTTTCCGGAAAAAAACCGGTTTTTTTCCTAAGGGTCGGAAAAAAACATAAATCGCGGAAAAAAACTCAAGCTAAAAATAGCTAATTTACGTCATTTTTCGTTTAAAAAATGGACTTTTGCAATGTATAATAGGCCATACTGACTCAAAACTGTTAGAAAAACAACAAAAAAGACCAAATTTGGCATGAAAAAACAAAAATGCAAACTGCTGTAAGAAAATTTGCATATAGCGTTATTTATGGAACCTGTCAGGCACTGTTTCATGCCTGTTTCGTGATTTATATCAATGTAACACGTGTATTTCTGGTCTAACAAGACTGAGGAAGGCGCTAGAAAGCGTTAGGAATCATAAAACCAGCCTAGGATACTCAGAACTTGGGCTGGAGTTTTTTTCCGCGATTTAGGAAAAAAACCGAAAAAAAACCGGAAAAAAACTGGAAAAAAACAGGCCGAGGTTTTTTTCGGAAAAATATACAACCCTGGAGCACCCCCACCAAAACGATCCTTTCCACTCTCACTCTCCGATGTTTCTAGCACAATTGTTTTGCAGTTTCAGATATTAAAGTTGCCTGTAAAACAGCGCTTAAAGAAATACATACTTACTCGGGTATGTAAGTGGTACCCGAGACTTAAACAGCGTTTCTATACGATTTCTAGCACAAAATTGCTATTTTTGAGCGTTTTTAGCACTCCACACTCTGAATTTGGGCTCAGACACCCCAACCCTTCCGCCTTTCCTCCAAACAGGGATTTTAGCTGCGACAATGCATGTAACAGGTGATCTTCCCCCCACCCGAAATAGGCCAGACCCCCCCCCGGATTGGCCCCCTACCCCCTCCGATTTGTACTTTGGTGAGAAATTCCAGACCAGGTGTAGCGGGGGCGAGTCAGGAACCAATCTCAAACAAAAATTAATGTTTTTAATCATAATTAATTATAAATTAACATGTTTTATCGATAAATATCGATTATCGAGTATTTTTCGGCAAAATTTCAAAATCGTCAAAAATGGTCGTGTTGAATATCATTTGAAAACCCTTCGCCTGGCGAGTCTAATGATCACTTCACTACATCAACATACATTGTAGGGCAATCCCCGGAGGGCTGTTTTGCCAGATATAAAAGTACCCCTAGAGACGCATCAGTACAGGCAGACTCCGGGGAGAGCCTGTTTTCCAAATATATAAATACCCCTAGACACGCATCATTACAGGGCATGCTCCGGAGGGCCTGTTTTCCAAATATAAAAATACTGTACACAACTAGGGGTATGCATCAGTTTAGGGCACGTTCCGTAGTCGTATAGTCATAAGAAAGTTAATTAATTAATATCTAGTCCATTTCTGACCTTCCCTGATCTGATCCCCCAGCTACACCTAACCCTATCCGACTTTCGTTTGTTACTGAACTACCTTCGGTGCCTGTTTGCGTTGGAATATGCAACTCACATTTGGGCAAGACATATCTATCATACTTATGAATAAACGCTGAAAATTTCAAGGAATTAGGAATTCCATTGAAATATAAATGAAAACGAATTATATGAAGTTAACTTGAATAAGCGATTACAGTTTTTTCGCTTTTGTACCAAAAAAATTGACTACACACGTTAAGCCTGAGCAGGATTCACCTTATATTGATTAGCAGAGACGCAAAACTACTAAAGGATTGTAAAGAAGCAAAATAAAAACCAATGGCTTTGGGCTGCTCAGGATACGCCATATGTTCGTATTCGATACCCCTTAATTTTAACGACCTCATCAACTTTAACGCAATTTCCGGAATCTTTGACGAACCTAGGACACCAAATCTGAGTGATTTTAGTAAGCGCAACACCTAAACTAAAATTTAAGCGGGCGCACCTTTTTTATTTGTTCTTTGTTTAAGAGCAAATTTTCGTTTTCTGAGAAAATACCGATTCTGCCTATGCTTAACCATGTAAAATTTCAATCTGATTTCCGAGATCTTTGGCTGCATCGATGCCGAAAAGATGGCTGAAACGAAAGATGATCAATGCCTCTTTAATACCGTCGGGCGCACCTTTTGAGATCATAAACCTTTTTTCACACTAACGCTGTTTTTTCGCTTAATTTAGCCAAAAACAACCGCAGTTTAGCGTATACCAAGGCGATTTCGGTGAATAGTTATGTTAAAATAATCAAAACAAATAACCATAAAAAAGAACGCGCTTTCTAGCCGCATTTAAAAAAAAAGATTATTTTGACACCCGCGGCACCAATGTGGTGAAAACGCGCTAAGAAAATTAGTCACGCGGCGCGGCGCCAAATCGGCCGCTGTTTCCGGTCCCTAGTTATTGTCCACGTACATATTCAGATCGCCCTAAAAAATGGCCTATCGGCAAGCCACTAAAGTGGCAGGTGAGTTGCAAGGGGATAATGGCGAACGCGGCTGAATAAACCTAGGAAAAGTAGCGTTGTTTTACGCCTGACCAAAAATCCGCGTCCCTCCGAATTCATCTCCTTTGTCTGGCTCGTCATCAGCTAGCAGTTTACATTAGCTGAGCTGTCTGCTCTAAGTTTGAACGCAGCGTTTCTTCGCGATCCACGACACGTTTGGATTTTGGCTCGCTCAGTGGGTCAAAGCGAGACTTTAGATTTCCGTAATTCACGTCTGTCGATTATTCACCAGAAACATATGAACACTGATTTGCTGACTACATAAATACAGAGTGTTCCTCCCACGTACAGTATCTATTTTGGTTTGGTTTGGTTTTGCTGCAACTTTTCTGTTCGTCGATCAATTTCGCTGAAATTATAACACAACATACATAGAACCTCAGAGTTTTTACTCTCAAAATTTTAGCCAGGTCTGTTACCTAAACCACTAGTTATGCACTTCCGGTCCACATGTTCACTTTGACGGTGTCTTTGCTTGCAATATCCATATAAAATACCTCAACCAATTCATTTTTATCTAAATGTCTTATCCAGCCGTTTACACATCCAAGAAGCTGAGAGATGGTGGAGCGTCGTGAGAGAAAATCAGACCAATCCAGTACTTCTGAGTCAGTTTTCAGTACAGGAAGCCTTTCTTTTTGTTTCATTTTCGAGTTTACAAAATTCCAGAATGTTTTGTATAGGCTGCGAACAATACCTGAAAAACCCAATACCTCAATATACTCAAATACCAATACCAATACCTGAGACCCCCAATACCCGAATAACCAATACTTGCCTAACTGAGCCAAAAATTGCATTTCAGTGAAAAGGTACAATCCAGTGGTGTACACAGGATTTCTTTCACATGGATTAAAATTTTGAAGAGGCCTGGTTGGGCCATTGTCCAGTTCAGGTACAGGTGCAGGGTCAGGTACTCGAATTTAAGATAGAAAATTGAGTATCCACTGTCGAAATCAATGCTGCTCCTATTGGGTTTCGCATAAAACAGACTGTCATAATTGAGTTGACTCAAATTTTGATGGTTTTAACGAACACCAGTGCTGCACAGATGTACAATGGGATAGGTACAAACGATGGGAGCTGTTACATGATATGGCTAAGGAAGGTCTACATAGTAATACGAGATAGTCTGTGCGTTTAAGAGACGGCTTAGTAGTGGCATGACACGGGTTCGATTTTGTTTCTGCAAAAAAGCAGGTGATGTCAGGGAAAGCAGAGAGCAGCTGAAGCTGGCCCCCACAGTCCTGCGCGGAAAGCAGCCCGACTAGCGCACTGTCCATTTTGCACAGCTCTACCGGGGGACGCAACCTGGCCACCAGAGACCAGGCCCTCCTGAACCCCAAACAGGAGCAACGGCCAACACTTGGCTTCGCTTTGGAGCCAGCACCACCTGGCTGATGACAGCTACTTTCCGATCGCTTTTAAACGACGCCCGCAATTTTGAAACATTAGCTGAACGGGTTTTCCATAATCTGGTTTCATTCAATACTGTTTTTGTTTTTGAATTCGTCCCGCCATGTCTTCAAATAATAATCTATAACAGTTGAAACTATTCAGTAATGGCTTGCCCACTCAAGTTACTCTTCATTTGTCAGTTATTTTTTGTGGTTTTGCTTGAAACCAGGTTTCCAGCGAGAAATTGTGTAAAATTAGCCTTTAAGAAAGCATTTAGAAGCCGTTCTGGAGGGTAAAATATGCATTAATTAATTAACTTTCTTATGACTACACGACTCCGGAACGTGCCCTATACTGATGCATACCCCTAGGGCTATTTTTATATTTGGAAAACAGGCCCTCCGGGAGCGTGCCCTATACTGATGCGTCCCCTAGGGGTCTTTCTATATTTGGAAAACAGGCCCTCTGGAGCGTGCCTATACTGATGCGTCCCTCCAGGGGTATTTTTATATTTGGAGAACAGGCATACACATTGTACATGGGCCGGAAAAATGCGGAAGGGGTATGGAGACCTCGGGGGTCCAAAAAAGGCCAAAAAATGCCTATTTTGCCTTAAATAAGCGAAAATTTTTTCTGTCTGGGAGGGGAGTGGGGAGGGGGTATGGCCGGCGAGGGGGTATACCCCACACCCCCGGCCCATGTATGAAAACAGGCCCTCCGGAGCCTGCCTGTATACTGATGCGTCTCTAGGGGTACTTATATATTTCGCAAAACAGGCCCCCGGGGCATACATGGGCCGGGGGGTAAGGGGGTATACCCCTCCCCCTCGGCCGGCCATACCCCCCTACATGATCTACTGTATGATAGTGTTTCTTATTTTCGGGGGATTTTTTCTTCTTACTTTACCGGAAAGGGGTGTACCAGGTAACCAGACCCGCACCCCTGAGTACAGTACTAATACATTCTGTATCACTAAAAATGACAAATTTCAATTGATTCACAAACGTTTATCTTAGATAAGAACAGAGAAATTGCACTAATTACTGGTGTACTACTTAGAAAAGTGGACAGTATAAGACATTCTTAACCTTTAGTTTACAACGCAAAAACGGCCTTTTATCATCGGTCAATCTTTTCGACTTTTTCAGGTCAGTTTTTCAGTTCAACAGCGAATTGTCTGAACGAACAAACTTTTGATGAGCCTTTTTTCTTGTAGTGCTAATTTTTGGCTTCCTTCGACCTGTATACTTTTGGTTTCTTTCTCCCACAACAAAGGGCAACATATGTTTCAATTAGAAAGTTCATTATTTTAACGAAATCAGTCCACATTTCCTGTTGGCGGTCTCAAAAATGGAATACCAATTACTGTTATAAGAAAAGAACTCTGCAATCAATCGGTAATTTGCCTTAAAAATTTCTACGCATTACAGTTCGTATTTTTCTAAGGTAGACAGATTTAGCCACACCTTTACTGTGTCATGATTACTGTTGTTTGGGTATGGGATTTTCAGGAATCGGTTCGGTATGGGTAGGTATTTTTCGACATACCCAGGAATCGGTTCGGTATGGGTAGGTATTCGCAAAAATACCGGTATACCGGTATTTATTCGGTATTTGCTGAAAATGTTTTGCAAATCACAAAATTTCACATTTACAAGGCCATGGATTTAGTCATTACCAAGGTTAGAGGCTAGAAAATTCATCAAAAGCAATAGGAATATTTTACTTTTACTGGATGAAAATCGTTTCTTCCGGTCCAATGGGGTCCCCACGTCCTTGAATTCCTCATTTTCTCGAGCTACAATCAGTCTTCTTCACATATGGATGAATGTTTGAACAAACAAAGTTTCACGCTTCTTTAGCTTATAAATTCTCCAAATTTCATATAATTTTATGAACGTTTTCGAAAATGACAGCGACGAAAAAGTTCCGTTTATGAAGACGTTCTCTGACGCTTTGGTTTTGAGTTTATGGTACTAAGTTTCAACTACTCTTCAATTTCTCAGGATAGGTTAAAGGCTAGTTAGCGTGTGGTGCATCTAACTTTTCAATAAAACGATAACTTCTGGAAACGGCAGCAAAAAGAAAAATTTCCAGCTTTAAGCGCTGTTTATACTCCTACTGAAGACACACTACTGCAGTAGTTTTTCGCCAGTCTCTGCCTCTTTTTTACAGGCTGGCGAATATACGCCAACCTTAACCTGAATCACATACACTACTGCAGTAGTCAGAGCAGAATAGAAAACAGCCGCGCCGGCTCCCGGTGTAAAACTAAAGCCAATGAAAAAAAGAAGAAAAAAAGAAATAATTCTATTTTTCCCACGGGAGCTATACGAGGAAATGATGGATTTAGCTCAGAAAGGCACTAGGATGGCAGCAGAAAACATTTTTAGCGTCATGTTCACACCCAGAACCCGTCAACAACCATTCAACACCAGAAACGTATGCAGGCTCGACCGTTTTGGTAGTGATCGACGAAGATATGGACGTAATCACCCGGACAGAAGCTTTTGCAACATCTGACAACACCTATCTGTCTTATTTTATTAATAAACTTGGAGTGGAACTCGAGTTTTGCCTAAGAATAACGGACCGACTGTCGTCGGGAGTGAAAAGTTGCTGTATTCTGTTGAAAAATGTCTGCTGATCGGACTAAAAACAAAAAAATGTTCTGCCGGTGCCCAGAAACCCACTTCATACCTCAAATGCTTTTGAAAGTGCAAAAAACCGCACCTAAATGCGCCTCTCCGGCGACCTACTGCAGTAGGAAATAGAAAATTTTCTATTCACTACTGCAGTAGGAAAAACTACTGCAGTAGCTACTGCAGTAGCGCGGCGGCGCGGGCGCGGGTGTTTATACTCCTACCGAAGACTACTGAAGGAGTCGGCCAACCTACTGCAGTAGCTCCTACTGCAGTAGCTACTGCAGTAGGAGTATAAACAGCGCTTTAGACAACCTGTATTTTAGTTGTAAATCAATTTCATAAGGTACACTTTCACCTACTGATACCGAAGATTGCTCATTACATAAAAGCCTTCAGTTCTCCTGTTCCAAAGCAAACATGGAAGCATAAATTTGCTGGGACCTAATCACATCCGAACATGGCGTTTAGAATCGGTGTGTTCCAACATTTTCAGCCTGAACTAACAGTAGCCCCTTGTGCTATAGAAAACTTCTCAATTCGGCCAAACTGTAGAAAGCCAGGCATGGTGGCTGAACTCTTTCATCAAATACTCAACCTGATGAACGTCAACTACAAGCTCATTCCTTTTACACCGGCCTTGTATGGTTCAAACATTTCCAAGGCTTACTTCGCTGCGCTGGCAAATGATCAAATCGACACATTGACCAACGACATAACACAGAACGCCTTTCGGTGGTCCATATTTGACTTTAGTTTACCGATCGATAATATAGAGGCCGTTTTTATTGTGCGCAAACAGGCGCCAGTCATTACTACCTTGCAAGCCTTTTCTAGCCTCTCCACTCTAGTTTGGGCGTGTTTTTTCAGTTTGCTGCTTTTGCTGATTTTCTTAATTTTGTTGGTGCGAAAGATCAGCAAAACCCGTTCACAACTGTGGTCTACTGTTTGTCTGGTCTTGGATCAGGCGTCTAGATCGTTGCGAGAGTCAACTTATGCCGGAAATTCTTTACTAATCTTGCTGGGCCTGACCAGCATACTGCTGGCTAATTTGTATCAGAACACTTTCGTTGCCAAGTTGCTAAAAGTTCCGCCATCTAAGGCACTGTTCACCGATTTTGAACATATGTTGCAGTTGGTAGAAAGCGGAAAGTTGAAATTAGTTTTTAGACATCAGTTTAATTTCTATTACCAAGAAATTTTAACCTCAAAGGACAGCGATTTTAGGAGGCTAAAAAATGCAATGACCAAAAACCCACCTTTATTCGAGTTTAATGACCAGAAACGTTTAGATTTGGCTCGGAAAGGGGGGTACGCCGTGGTTAATGTGATGGTAAATGCGCAATATAGTCTTAGTCATATAGCGGACCGCTGCGATTTTCAGATTATCACCAGCAATAATCTTCCAAAATATCCCAGTTCCTTTCCGTTTAGCAAAAAGTCAAGGTTCAAGAAAAGATTCAATGATGTTTTGATGCAGCTTTGGAACTTCAATGAAAGAATCTACCAGAAATACAAGCCAAGTTTGCAGTGCAATTCTACAGTTGATGAAGGTCCGAAACCGTTGAAATTTGTAGGCTTGTCAGCAGTATTCCTTTTGTTCTGTGTCATGTGCCTTTTAGCTTCTGTTTTCTTTTGTTTTGAGTTTCGAACAGAAAAACCGGAATCAGGTGAAAGAAGCTTACTAGCGGTTCCTGTAACTCCAAGAAGAAGAACGATATAAGTTTTGGTGATGATAAAAAATTGTCGCAATTTTCTGTACGATGCACTACACAGATAAGGCGGCAAAATTAAATGGATTAATTATTCTTCTACATTTGTATCTAAACAGATCCAAAAGTTCCAGCGTACAAACACCTGTAATGTAATACATGAAAAACGCACTGGCCCCCGCCTGTGCAAGTTCATCTACCCGGTGGAACAAGACTTTGTCGCAAAGACTTGATCATAGGTATAAAGCCCAACCCAGGCCACCAAAAGCTGGTGGCAACAAGTACAGGGTGTTCCAAAAATGACAACATTTCTTTTTGCTGTCATTTTCGCAAATTTTGACCAAATTGTCTGAAATCTGAAACATAGGTGGCAAAATAGTGAGAATTTTATGTGTAAAAGTTTGGTGCATCGGGATTGACCCAATCCTGAGAAATTCAACAATATATGAAATTGAGAAATCTCAATTAAATATAAAAACAGCATCAAAAACGGAAACTTTTCTTTTTGCTGTACCTTCTTTAATTTTTGTCGGAATTGGATGAAATTTTGAATTAAAAATTAAAGAAAGTACAGCAAAAAGAAAAGTTTCCGTTTTTGATGCTGTTTCTACATTTAATTGAAATTTCTCAATTTCATATATTGTTGAATTTCTCAGGATTCAGTCTATCCTGATGCACCAAACTTTTACACATAAAATTCTCACTATTTTGCCACTTATGTTTCAAATTTCAGACGATTTGGTCAAAATTTGCGAAAATGACAGCAAAAGGAAATGTTGTCATTTTTGGACACCCTGTAGGTAAATGGAAAAGGACTGGAACTGCCTAAATTTCTGGAAGCCACAGCGGAAAGCCTGCTTGGAGAAGGATGAACGAAGACGTCTTGGCTCACCAGAAGTGGTCAATCAGGCTCAAATCAGGCCTCGCCGAATCGGCACAGCCATCGGGCCGATCTCTTAGTTGACCGTCTTTCACCGCTGCAGCGAACTGGACGATGCATTCTGTTCAAAGCGAGTTGGAAACTGGTGGCTGGGCAGCGAAAGAAGGGCCATACGTACGCCTGGCGTACTACAATGGGCCGCAAGGCCTGATCGTAGGATTCCGGGCCCCCGTCACATCGTATTGTCGAATCGTCGTTGTCATTCCATTCTACATCTATTCCTAGTATTGTATTTGTATTGGTGGACTTGAAATCTGTCTTTTTCCAGCCGAGCAGGGCAATTATAACAACAACAAACCGGAGACAGCCACAGGCGCAGAAATTTGTAGACATGTAGTAAAACTTTTTACTAAAGTGGCACGAAAAAGGTCATATCTGACACTTTGCGCGATTTAAACAAACGTAAATTCAACTGACTTGACCACAGCGGTCGTGCTGGGTCTGACCAGATGATTCGGCAAGCTCAACTGTCTTTATTGGCCTCATTTCTTTGTCTTCTTTCTGCCCAGCGAGATGATCACCCATTTTGCTGCTACTGGGCAGCTAATGGCGAATGCAATACTAATTTGGTTTTCATGCGAACCAGATGTCAAAAATCGTGTGGAACGCATGGATGCGCAGGTGACAGTTTTGGGTATTTGGTATATTTTTGTAAATATAAATTTACAGACAGGCAGGTGTGATTAGAGAGGGGCACGTAAATTAATTTCCGTTTCCATCTCTAATGCACTGCACTATTGGCTCTGGCGCCACTGCTAACTGCAGTCAGTGCTCATAGAGATGGGCACGTAAATTAATTTCCGTTTCCATCTCTAGGTGTGACAGGTATAGTGGGAAACATATATGTTTTATGTATATGTTTTAAAACATAAATATGTTTGTTTTTGGGAAAACATATATGTTTTGTATTTATATGTTTTGAGGCCAATATGTTTCTGGAAACATATACATATTTTTGCTATAGGAATTCATGATTTCAAGACTTTTGGTTGCTGTTTGACAGTAAACTTTTCCAAAATCTGACTTTCACTTAAACTTATTGAATCTGAGTATGCTATCTAAATTGCTACAAACCGTTTTAAACAGGAAATTCAGAATCTCAAGCTTGAATTATCGAAAATTAAGACAAAATATAAGTGAATAAGCGACTTTTACACAAATATGTTTTGTGTTTAAAAATATGTGCATATTCAATTTTCAGAAACATATAACTACATTTGTATATGTGTTATTTATATGTTTGATAGGCGAAAAACATATATGTATAGTTATATTAATATGTTTTTAAAATTTCGATATTTTCCCACTGTAGTGACAGGTATTAGTGCACAACAGTTTTGGAGTTGCACTGTAGTGGAGGTGCTAACCGCATCAACAAATATGACATGATCACATTTTTCAGAAATAACCGAAGCATACAGCTGCAGGATTCAGTTGAATATCGACGACTGTCCCTACAAGACAAACACCAGAGAATCATGGCTAAAACATGAGCTGTTTGCAATGCTACGAAAATCACCAAAGAATGATTACATATCATTCAGCAGTGCTGACATTCCACAACTAGCTGCCCCTCAATATCAGGGCCAGTCCCCGCAGCAAGCTCGATCTCAAGAAGGACAACACCCACCACTCCAAAACTATGATTTGCAACCAATACGTGAACCTGAATACGAACAGCTGCCTCCTCAAGCTCAGCCCAAGGGTCCAATGCAGCCACAGCCATCGCCTCCTCAACCTCAGCCCAGTGGTCCCATTCAGCCACAGCTGTGGCCTCCTCAACCTCCTCAGCCCAGTGGTCCCATTCTAGCCCAGCCGTGGCCTCCTCAACCTCAGCCCAGTGGTCCCATTCTGGCCCAACCGTGGCCTCCTCAACCTCAGCCAAAGGGTCCCATTCAGCCACAGCCGTTGCCTCCTCAACCTCAGCCCAGTGGTCCCATTCTGGCCCAGCCGTGGCCTCCTCAACCTCAGCCCAGTGGTCCCATTCTGGCCCAACCGTGGCCTCCTCAACCTCAGCCAAAGGGTCCCATTCAGCCACAGCCGTTGCCTCCTCAACCTCAGCCCAGTGGTCCCATTCTGGCCCAGCCGTGGCCTCCTCAACCTCAGCCAAAGGGTCCCATTCAGCCACAGCCGTTGCCTCCTCAACCTCAGCCCAGTGGTCCCATTCAGGCCCAGCCGTGGCCTTCTCAACCACAGCCGAAGGGTCCCACTCAGCCACAGCCAGTACTGCCTCAACCTGAGCGCAAGGGTCAGATGCAGCCAGAGCCAGTGCCTCAGCCTCAGCCCAAAGGGCAGATATCACCACAACCAGTGCCTCCTCAACCACAGCCCAAGGGTCAGATACACCAACAGTTATAGTCAAAATCTATGTTCAATTTTAGTGTCTGAAATTCTAAATATTGCACAAACTTTGCAGTAAAAATTGCTCCTGCAAATCGAAAGGGGTCTCCGGTCAGGGTGTGGGTGGCTCGTGTTCAGGTTGGCAAATTGGTTAGAGTACGTTACTGTACATGCATTGCCACATACAGTGGGGTACAAAAGTTTAAACGCACCCAGTCAGGTACAAGTTAAAGTGACTTTTCACTTATTTGTTGAAGGTAATTGGCAAGTGTTATACACCGTTGCATAGCTTGAGATGTTGCGAAGAGGTTGGCGTAGACTGCACTGCAATGCGTTGCTTTATAGTAAAGTTATAGCCAGTCTAAAGTTTAAACGCACTTTAAAAATCCCACAAAATCCGACTCAGATCTTTCAAATAAAAGTTGTACAAACACCTAAATAGTAAATAATAAATAACAAGACAAGTTTGATGCTTTGCCATGATTCAGTTAGCCCTGTTGTGCTCTTTGTCCAATTGGCATTCAGAAGATTGAACCTGCTATGGTGCCTTGCATCAACGCGATCTCTAGCACCAGCGTGCCAGTAGCACCTTGACAGATCAAACTTACTAACATCTGGTGTATGTTAGAAAGTCTGGCATGCATTAATTTCAAGCTTTTTAGAAGTTACAAGTCATAAACGTTGGTAATTATGGGCTCAAACCAGATATTTATAGTGAATCTGCTAGGTAGTGGCCACATTGTTATGGTTTATGAGGTGCATATCTGACTCAGCTGCTTGTTTTTAAGAAAATAGCATGAGCAAAGATAGCAGAAGCCCTAAGAGGCCAGAGAAGCTGAACACAGCAAAATTGGGACCTTTAGTATCATAGTCAAACATGGGTGAGCCAAGATTCAGTGCACACCAGTGGCAGAAGCATTCACTGAAGCAGCCATAAGTCATCTTAAAATGAACAGATGATGGAATTACATATCCATGGGATCACACAATGCATTTCAGTTAAAAACGCAAGTTTTTGGAAGCAGGGATGATGTCTCCTGGTCAAACTACCCTCACAGTTGCCGTCAGTTGATTATTGTGGATCATTACTGGATATTCAGTATGCTGGTTATAGTGCTGTTAACTGAGTAAGGTGCCTAAATGGCATGTTCTGGTATTTTTGCATAAGAGAAACAATAGTACATGTAAAAACCATATCAGTTGACCCATGTTTGTTGGCTGCAGTTGATTACAGACACTGAGAAGACCAGTATACTAAACCTCAGCGTGACAGATTTGGAACAGTAATGATCTGTCAACCTTAATCTGATTAAAAAGTGTTCTGTTTTCGTGGTTCTGTTATCACAAACACAGTTTGTTTAGCCTGATTAGCAGTCTCAGTCTCTTACACATCCATAAGAAGTTTGAAAGAGCTCAAAAACCGTTCAAACTGTAGACCTTGTACACAGACCAGACCAATTTCGCCATGATGAGATGTGTTACGATTAATTGCGTTACAGTGCGACTGAATTATTCCAAAGCATCAAAGTTGTCCTGTTGTTCATTAATTAGTATTTAGGTATTCTTACAATCGTTGTTTGAAAGAAGTTTAGTCAGATTTTGTAGAATTTTGAAAGTGCGTTTAAACTTTTGCTAACCCTTTTTCTGACAGATTGACTTAGACCGGCTATAACTTCACCATAACGCAACCCATTGCAGCGCAGTCTGCACCACCTTTTTGGTAAGATCTCAAGCTATGTAACGGTGTATAACACTTACCGATTACCTCCAACAAATCACCGAAAAGTCAGTTTTTCTTGAAGAGGACAAGGTGCGTTTAAACTTTTGCACCCCACTGTACGTACCAGTGTTGTGCCTAGCTCAAATTTCTAAAACTCGGTAAGTATTCAGTAAGTAAATCCAGATTTTTTTAAATTCAGTAAGTACGAGTAAGTACTGGGTTTTTCAAAGAATACCCGGTAAGTACTGAAAGAAAGATATACAGGGTGTGCCAAAAAAAAACAACCCAGCAGAGTTTTTGCTGTAGCAACCGCAAATCTCAACCGATTTGAATGAATTTTTTTTTAAATGAAAGATAAATAAATTCTTGAGAGATTGATGTACCGTGTATTAAGATAGCCTTCTTAGTTCCTGAGACATTTGACCTCAAAATCAAAACAGAGATTTTGGCAATGAACAAGAGTGATAAAGAACAACCCAGCAGATTTTTTACTTTGGCAACCATGAATCTGAACCGATTTGAATGAACCCTTTTTTGAATGAAAGACTGATAAATTCTTCAAAGATTGGTGCAATTTTTATTGAGATTCACTGCTTAGTTCTTGAGATATTAGCCCTCAAAGTCGAAACAGATTTTGGCAAAGGACAAGAGCGATTCCGTTGCATTTCATAATTAAGCAGATTCCTGCTGCTGGGGCTAATGATACTTAAGTGTTGAAGTAAACCGAGTTTCTGTGTCACCAGTAAAGCCTCCAATAGCCCTTAGGAGTAGCAGGAATGCGTTTTGTTACAAAGTGCAGAATAATGAAAAAATCCCTCTTGTTCACTGCCAAAATCACTGTTTTGATTTTGAGAGCCAATATCTCAGGAACTAAGCAGAGTACATTAATGAAAATTTCAGCAATCTTTTAAGAATTTATTTTTCTTTCATTTAAAAAAGGACTCATTCGAATCGGTTGAGATTTGCGTTTGCTACAGCGAAAAATCTGCTGGGTTGTTTTTTTTTGGCACACCCTGTATATACTCAGCGTTTGCATTCTCATTGTCATTGTTTGTTAGTGTGCTCTCTAGTAAAACTCTCTTCATTTGGTGCCTCATAGACCCGGGATTGCATTGTTTTGTTGTGTTGTGCCATGCCTAATCCCAAACCCGTTCAACCTTCTCCACGTTCTACTCATCGCAAGCCCAAATCGAAAGCTTCTTCTGCCACTAGTTCCCACTCTTCGTCTACATCTTCAACGCGCCTTTCTGATGCTCCAGATGCTTCCTTCGTTCAACCAACGCCTCTCCCATCTGCTTCTCGAACTTTACAACCTCACAGATGCTCCTTCCGTTCATCCACCCTCAGTTCCTACTACCGACTCTCCTACGTTTACCTCGCTTACGTTCCTACTGCCGACTCTCGGTACTACCGAGTTTACCGAATTTTTTTCTAATTGAGTAATTCAAAATTGAAACTTGGTATTCAGTAAGTAAAATAAAGAAAAATTTTTGACGGTGAGTAAAAGTACTTACTTTAATTCAAGCTAACTAAGTACCGAGTAACTTTTACTCAGTAAATTTACTGGGAACAACACTGTTACATATTACTTATATACGCATACACCGTCACTCCACTACAATAAGATTCACTGATTCTGGATTCTGTGGATTCTGTTGTTCTGCTCGTTTTTTTAAAATCTGTTTCCTGTTCTTTGTTTTGCACTATTGATTGTGTTATTTAATAAAAATTTAATAAAATATTAAATTGCTGTACTTTTGCATTAAGAGTCCATTTTATGAGAACGGGGCAGATGGTGGAACATGAAATTTTCTGACCTATACTGTTTACGTGACAAATTGATGAGTCTTTACGTAGTGAAAAACACCACCACCGCCGTATTTATGGCCAAAACCGTGATTTTGGCGGCTGTGCAAAAATGACGTCATCGGCTAAGGGGGAGGGAGGTTAGCCAATTGATGTCAACCGATAACAACGGCGGGAGGGGGTTCGACCAATGATGACGTCACTTTGATCTTATATTGGAATTTTGAAAAATTACCTTTCAAAACACATTTGAAAGGCATTCTTACCAAAAAATAACATTTTACAAGTTTACTATTCTCGTTTTTGTACAAGCGATTTTGCAAGATTTTTGTACGATTTTAGTATTCCCGGGATGGGCCGGGATGCCGGCCGCAAAATGTTCTCTGGGCGAACTTGGAAATTTCAAAATCTGGGCAAAATCCACGCAGGGATCTACTGTATGTATACGATACAGCACTTTCAGTACATAATTTATTATGATATTGATGTTTTCTTGTTTTCTGTTTTATTATGATATTTGATGTGTCTGAACATACATAAAATGCTGTGTTAGTCAGTCGACCGTCTCTTTCTCTGTGTTGTGTTGTATAGTGTGCGGTCAGACTGCTTAGTGCGTGTGCGCGATACTAGTTTGTTGTTCTTGGTGTTGGTTTACTGCAAGAGTAAACAAACTGTTGCTGCTCCACAACTGCACCGCAGACAGCCGGTAGGACAGAGTTGGTAATCGGAAGTGCAACAACAACGCCAGAAACACAACAGTGGCGACTTTGGTTTGGATTCGAGCCACACGCGCCAGCCACCACCAAGTGCTCAAGTGGACACCTGCGTGCAGACGTTACCGACTGGAACTGCAGACATCGCCGTCATATCGGTGTGGACCAGGGTCGCACGTGCTGTACCAGAGTGATCCATCGAGACTGACAGACAACAGCGCTACCTACTAAGATGACACAGCCGGGAACCAGCAAACTCTACCTGCCAGCATCAGACCGTTACTGGGCACATACAGGAGAGCAACCGGTGCTGTCATGGCCATTGTGGGAGCGCCTGTTTGGCTCACTCGTTGCTGGTGTGGACGCAACTAGACCTGCAGAGGGCAAGCTCACAGACAAGGAGAAGAAGGAGTTCCTGATCTCATACATTGGAGCTGCGGCATTGTCACAGTTGGCGAGCCAGAAAGAGTTCGGCAATGAGGCTACCTCCTATGCAGATCTGCTAGCGGCTGCCAGACATGTATTTCATCGCCCCACCAATGCAGTCAGATTTCACTTCGATTTTCTGCAGAGGTCGCAACACTCTGGTGAACCAATCGCTGACTATGCGAGGGAGCTACACCTGCTGATCCAGGAGTGCAGTTTCCCAGTCACAGAAGGTGTCATTACAGAGGCGGACCTGACAGAATACTTGCTGGCCATACAGTTGGTCAAGGGAATGAGCTGCGGCGAGACACGGGAGAAGTTGCTGGCTGAGAGACAAGTCAATCTCGACAGATTTGCCGACATCGCACAAGCAGATGAGACTGCGCGCCAAGATGCTGCCAAACTGACGGGAGGTCTATCTGGGCAGATCGGAGCAGCCCGTCGTCGGGACTGGAATAAACGCAGAGGACTAAAGGGGCAGAGAGGAGGCCAGGAGCGCCGTTCCCAGCCCGCCATGCCTGTAAGCAATTCCGAGTCCAACACAGAGAAGTCAGACGCAGAGGGAGTCTGCGCAGCCTGTGGCAGACATGGTCACAGAGAGAACGCCAGATCGTGCAGAGTGAAGGGACGAGAGTGCCACAACTGCAAGAGAGTTGGTCACTTCGCTAAGATGTGCAGATCAGGGCCAACCAGTTTCAAGAATCGAGCAATTCGAGTTGGGGTAGCAGCCAGAGGAGAGCGCACTGCCAATCGATGTCTACAACAGTCAGTATGCTGCCAAGTGCTGATCAAGTCACACAACAACCGCAAGGGTCAGATGGTACCGATGTTGGTAGACACAGGCTCAGATATAACTGGTATCACGGAGTCAGAGTGGCGCAGGAGCTTCAGAACGACTGCAGTCAAGCCAGCCAAGCGACTCGTGAACTTTGACAATTCGCAACTTGCCACCACCGGACAATTCAGGGCACAGTTATCGTTACAAGGACGATCAGTGACAATGCCAGTTTACGTGTTCACAGATTCATGCAAGAACACACTGGGCATGGATGTGCTGCGTGCACTGGGAGGAGTGCGTATTGATGTGGATTCAAACGGCACCGTGATCCAGAAGGGCTCCAGATGCCCAACTGTGCAGGACACTGAACCGAGGGCAACTAGTCAAGTGCAGCCACAACAACAGAAGTGCCGCAGAGCTCAAAACTCCCACCAGTCATGCCCCAAAGAGGAGGAAGGGAAGGGAGATTTGGAGAAGGCAAGTGGGACTGCCGCAGACAGTGAGAAACCGCGCAAAGATGACACCAACTCGGGCAGAAGGAAGCTGCCCTGGCAGCAAGTCTACCGCAAAGGACAGCGCGTTCGTGTCAGCAAAAGCCATGCTCAAAAACGACAGTCGCCCTGGTCCAAGAAGTGCTACACAGTGATGGCAGTGCTGGGAAGTTTCAAGTACAGACTCTCAGACAGTCAACTGTGGAACGCCAAGAAGATGCAGGCAGCCCGGCATGACCTTCTAAAAAGGAAAGAGGTGGTTGATGTGTCTGAACATACATAAAATGCTGTGTTAGTCAGTCGACCGTCTCTTTCTCTGTGTTGTGTTGTATAGTGTGCGGTCAGACTGTTTAGTGTGTGTGTGCGATACTAGTTTGTTGTTCTGGTGTTGGTTTACTGCAAGAGTAAACAAACTGTTGCTGCTCCACAACTGCACCGCAGACAGCCGGTAGGACAGAGTTGGTAATCGGAAGTGCAACAACAACGCCCGAAACACAACAATATTTCTCTTATGATGTTTTCTTGTTTTCGGTTATGATGTTTTATGACAGATGTTTTCTTTCTACCTTCACCAAAAAGGGTTGTGTCCAGCCTACTCTACACCCTTAGGGGCTGTCCATAAACTTCGACGTTTAGACAGGGGTTGGGGGTGGTAAACTCCGACTTTTTCTTATTTTGTGGCTCCAGCAGTGAACTTTCCAAACAAAGTTGCTTTGTGCTGTTCAATTTTGAACAGGAGGCTAATTTTTGGTGCGTGGTCAGCGACGGTGCGGTCAGTCTGACGCTGTCAGATTTCCGCTTGCCGCCAACTTAGGATGTACTCATTTTTAAGCAACCACACAGCCGCTGAAAAATTTGTAAACGCCTCCGACAATTACAAGACTTGTCAGGACAAATATTTGTTAGGTGAGGGAGTGCAGTTCGCGCCGTTTGTAAAATTTTCAAAAGCTTTGTAAAAAATCATATCAGTTTGTCAGAAATTTACAGATGTTTATCGTATCTTCTGTTTGGCAGGTGAGAGAGTGGAATTTGCAAGATTTGTAAAATTTTTGCCAACTTGTAGGATTTTGTTTGTCAAACGGTTTGTGAGGTGAGAGATATGCCCGCCCGCCCAACAACGGATATAAATAAGTACATGTACGTCATTTAAAACTAAAAGGCGCAAACAGAAGCCAGGCACCGCTTTGGATAAGTTTATCGATTGGCACAAACTCGGCCAGATTCAAATAATTGGCAGCACGCCAAAGTGGGAGGAGCTCCAGTTTGAACACCTTGCCTAAACACACGGCAGCACCATGAGAGGAGCTGTGGCTAGCCGTAGCTCGGTGTTACTTCCCGATTGACCGAACCGCTGCAACCGGGCACGTTCAAGCACGATTGTCGGCGGATTCTTCACATTTGAACGCCGTCGAAACCTGTTGCTTCGTAGTTGAACGCCGTCGAAAGCAGTTCGCTTCGCATTTGAATGCGGCCATCTGAAATCATATCAATCCGACATATATTTTTACGGCCCTTCTACTGGGGATGCGCTCGGGCCGAAATTTTCGGCCCGGCCCGGCCCGTTTGCCACTCGGCCCGGCCCGGCCCATTTTTAAAAAAGTTGCCAGAATTCACCCCAACATGTAAATGCAACAATTCCCTGATACAAGTAAACGTTTTACAAGTGCTAAAAGCAGTTAGAAATACACTGTTCACAAAAACAGAGCTCTTAACACGTTCACATGCTAGCATGCAGGAAAGTTATCGAATCAACCGATTGTGGATTAAGACGCGCTCTCCGGGCTTGCAGAGTGAAACCGCAAGTAGAAAAGTCTCTCTCAGCGGGTGCACTAGAAGCGGGCACAGCCAACAAACACTGGGCCACTAGACAAACACAGGCGCGGGAACACAGTTTTGTGGTTGCGCCAGAAATCCAGAATGTCCATCTTAGAAGAATCGAAGTTTAATCGTAGGTACTGATTGAGCTCTGCAGATTCCGGATCGTCTGAGGTGGCGTCATCATCATCTTGCACCAGCGTACATAATCTTGAATTTGTGCAACCTTTCAAAATTTTCGGGCCACTATGCTAAACTGGTCGGCCCGGCCCGGCCCGGCCCGGCGGGCCGAAAATTGTGCCCGGCCCGTGCGCATCTCTACCTTCTACGCTTCGCATATATAGGGGTTATAAATGTCCACCGAATCTGACACAAAAAAAATCACGACATTTAACGCATTTTTTCCGACCCTTCTAAACGCACCTGGACTTACTCCATATGGAGTAAGTGTGATTCTATCTAAGGGTTAAGTTAAGTTAAAGCGCGGGGTTTACACGCCTAGGATTAGAGGCCGGCAGATCGCGAGACAATAGAGTGCCCTAAGGGTTTGGGTCCCATCGGATCGCCACCCACCCTATGCCATATGGCGTTGGTACATTGCAAACCGTTAAGCCAGATGCCATTCTACCTGCTACCGACAGCCACTACCTGATGGAAGGAGTAGAATTAAGAGTCGGTCTCTGAACCGATCGAGTCTCAGTATTCAGACCCCAAAATTGAAACTTTGGGCTAGAGAGCTGTAAGTTGGTACACTAATACATACTTATGAGTTGTCTTTCGGCCCCAAAGGATTAGTGGATTTGACGCTCCAATCCCGAGATACAGCCTTCTGAAAATCGGCCCGCTTAACTATGGGACCAAAATTTCAAACTCGAATTTCTACCCTACCAGCTGGAGTTGGAAGATAAAAATTTGGGTTTTTGCGTAACTTTTGGAGTACTTTAAGAATCTGCAGTCCAATTTTGTGTTAGAAGAAAACAAATTTTTTTCGACTTCTTTGGCGGGCCATAACTCGGCTGGAACCCCCCTAGAGGCGCTTTTTTATTTCATAACTTTGTAGCACTTTTTATAAGCTTCATTTTGGTATAGAATATGCTACGATTGCTGGTGGCCAATCGAGTGAAAATTGGCCTCAAGTGTCACCAACTCGAAAAATTCGCACATTTCACTATAGACATAATTATTCAAATCGAATTTCTGACTTAATAAACGGAGTTGAGCTTTGAAAATTTGGGTTTCCAGAGTACTTTCAGTGTACTTTCGGAATATTTAGTGGATTTAGAATTTCGAGGAAAAAATTTTTTCGACCTCTTTGGCGGGCCATAACTGGGCTGGAAAACCCCTTAGAGGCGCTATTTTGTTTCACAACTTTATAGCGCTTTTTATAAGCTTCATTTTGGTATAGAATATGCTTCGATTGCTCGTGGCCATTCCGGAGACAATTGGCCTCAAATGTTGAGAACTCATAAAAATTTGGCCTTCCAAATGAGGGAATTTTTCGAGTTTATAACCTATGAAGCCAATTGTCTCCGGAATGGCCACGAGCAATCGAAGCATATTCTATACCAAAATGAAGCTTATAAAAAGCGCTATAAAGTTGTGAAATAAAAAAGCGCCTCTAAGGGGGTTTCCAGCCCAGTTATGGCCCACCAAAGAGGTCGAAAAAAAATTTTTTCCCTCGAAATTCTAAATCCACTAAATATTCCGAAAGCACACTGAAAGTACTCTGGAAACCCAAATTTTCAAAGCTCAACTCCGTTTATTAAGTCAGAAATTCGATTTGAAAAATTATGTCTATAGTGAAACGTGCGAATTTTTCGAGTTGGTGACACTTCTTGAGGCCAATTTTCACTCGATTGGCCACCAGCAATCGTAGCATATTCTATACCAAAATGAAGCTTATAAAAAGTGCTACAAAGTTATGAAATAAAAAAGCGCCTCTAGGGGGGGTTCCAGCCGAGTTACGGCCCGCCAAAGTGGTCGAAAAAAAATTTTTTTCTTCTAACACAAAATTGGACTGCAGATTCTTAAAATACTCCAAAAGTTACGCAAAAACCGAAATTTTTATCTTCCAACTCCAGCTGGTAGGGTAGAAATTCGAGATTGAAATTTTGGTCCCATAGTTAAGCGGGCCGATTTTCAGAAGGCTCTGTCTCGGGATTAGAGCGTCAAATCCACTAATCCTTTGGGGCCGAAAGACAACTCATATGTATGTATTAGTGTACCAACTTACAGCTCTCTAGCCCAAAGCTTCAATTTTGGGGTCTGAAGGGCAAAGGGCCAAGACTCGATCGGTTCAGAGACTGACTCTTAATGTTTTGGTAAAATAGCTCTGCCCGCCTCGGCACGGCAGGTTGCCAGATTTCTGTTGATTGGGTATACCAAACCCATAACGAAAAATGGGTATTTTTGGAAATACCTACCCAATAAAAACCTACCGATTCCAGGTATTTTAATAAATACCCATACCGGGTATACCGATTAATTTGGGAATACCCAGGTATTTGGGAATCGGTATTTTTGTCCAGCTTAGTGCAATTTTTATCGAAAATTCCTTATGATAACAATGTTTTCTTTGTAATTTTGTGTTTTTGGGGCATGCAGAAACACATTCTATTACGATATCCTTTCAAAATATTGAATTTGAACGATTTTAGTCCTCTGCCCCTACTACCTGTACTGTACATACCAGGGCTGTTTGTTTTCCGGAAAAAACTCAAGCCGGTTCTTTTCCGGTTTTTTTCCAAAAGTTATTTCCGACATGACAGAAAAAAATTTTTAACAATCGCTTTTTATTGCAGAATTCAACGAAATAGCATGTGTTTTATTACGAAACGCACAAGTTTCATCTTTTAGAGTAGTAATTTGATTTTAAAACAACAGAAATATGTTATGGTGCGAGTGGTGTAGGCGAGGCACAGATATCCGAGTGTAGTGGCTGAGCAGCAAATGCGGTTTAATTAGACATCCGCACGTTAACAAGTATCAAGGCTAGGGAACAGCAATAGGCACGGACAAGTAGGCAGAATGGCTTATCAGGGCAGCTCGCCCGTTACGGCCTTACAGTCTGAGCTGACACCTAATTCTAGCGCGGGGTGACAGCTCTATAAAACACCACTGTATGCAAATACTGGAATCACACCTGAAACGCATGCGCACAATTATACGTACATACGATGTATGTACACACACTCACACGACACCACCCCCCTCTTCCATAGAGAGAGAGAGAGAGTGATGAGCCGGCGGTACAGAAAGATTACAAAACAAATGGCAGCAGTCATTTATCAAAGATCAGGCGCTTAGGAGCTTGGATCTTCCGCCGGTCGCGTAGGTTGTAGCGTTGCTGCTGCGGAGGTGTGAAGAATGGTGTTCCTGAATGCGCTGGCGACTGGTTAGGCGGTGTTTGCTGCTGAGGCGTTTGCGGACCGTGTCCTACTTCAGACTGACCAGCTTGACGATTCGTGTGTTGTTGCTCATCATCTGAGGCAAGAGGCATGTTGTAATGACGTTTGCAGCGTCTGGCGTTAACAACTTGTCCATCCTCAAGCCTGTAGGTCCAGTAGCCCAGTACTTCCACGATGGTTAGTGGTTGCGTGTATGGCGATTGACCCTTGCGAACTTGAACTGCCGGCTTCTTCACACGAACCTTCTCCCCCCTCCGAAATGGACCCGGAAAATGAATTCTGCCAATGAGGCGGCGATCCACTTGGAAAGTGTGCACTGGGTTGGGTTGTGTGCTTGCAGCAGTAGGCTCTGGCTTGGCAATCGGCTGAGCAAACTGGAACGGTAATCGTGCTTGTCTGCCAAACATCAACTCAGCAGGGCTCTTGCTCTGAGCGGTAGGTGTAGATCGATAGGTGGCAAGAAATTCGAGCACGGCAGCATCCCAAATGTGACGATTTGGACTGGGAGGTAGCGTTTCGACAACGCCTTTGAGAGTGCCGTTGAACCTCTCAACCAATCCATTGCGTTCTGGACTGTAGGGAGTGATGCGCATGTGCCGAATGCCTCTGCTGGTCAAGAAGTTGACAAATGCATGGCTGGTGAACTGGGGACCATTGTCACTGAGAATCTGCGCAGGATGACCGTATCTGGCAAAGAGTTCAGTGAGCCAGTTGATGATTGTAGTACTGCTGGTGTCCTCAGTCCAAAGCACTTCTGGGAAACTTGACATGTAGTCGATGAGCACTACACAGTAGCCGCGACCATCAGGCGCATTGGCAAATCGACCGGTAATGTCGATAGCCAATTCAGTCCAAGGTGTAGTGGGTCTTGGCCGCTCCTGGACTGGAACCTTGGTCCTTGGCGTTGACTTGGAGCTCTGCTCGCATGGCTGGCAGGATTTGACAGTGTGCGTCACATGAGAGTCCATGCCAGGCCACCAGTAGCTGATGCGAAGCAGGCGTTTCATGCGATCGATGCCCGGGTGTCCCTTGTGTGCAAGCTGAAGAACTTGGCGCCACAGTGTCTGGGGTAGTACGACCCGGCCTTCGCGAGAGATGCATCCATCTTCCACAGTGAGCGATTCCCACACTGACTTGTAGGAATGCAGAGACTTAGGAAGGTGAGACTTGGGAGTGCTCTGCTTGAGGTGCTGGGTAACCAGCTGAAGCAGTGGATCCCTTGCAGTAGCTTGCTGGAGGCATTTCCAAGTTGGGCTTTTGGGTGTCTCGGCCACAGCATGAAGAGCGCGAATGAAGGGATCCTGCACACCATCATGTGCAGAATTGACATGCTTCTCAGGGATGCGACTGAGAGCATCTGCGACAATGTTGGACTTGCCAGGCATGTGTTTAACTGAGAAGTTGAACACGCTTAAGCGTTCGAACCAACGCTCGAACTTAGCGCTTTGACGGCCCTTGCCACGTTGCTTGAGCAGCGAAGTGAGTGCCTGGTGATCAGTCCTGAGAGTGAAGTGACGGCCCAGGAGGAATTTTTCCCAGTACTCAGCAAAGAACATGGCGGCGAGAGCTTCTCGTTCACTGGCTGAGTAATTCCTCTGGCGTTCATCGAGTGTGTGACTACCGTAAGCCACTGGTCGCTCCTTCCCGTTGGGTTGGATTTGACTGAGCGTGGCACCGATTCCACAGTCGCTGGCGTCAGTTGTCAGGATCGTTGGTCTGTTGGGATCGAACAGAGCCAGTTGAAGATCTGCTGACACAGCTGCTTTGAGTGCATCAAAGGCTTTTTGCTGTTGAGGACCCCAGAGAAACTCGACATAGTTTCTTGGGATTTTGCCGGACTTGCTTGGTGCCTTGCGTGTGAGAGCTCTGAGTGGTTCTGCCAGCTGATGTAGCTCAGGGATATACTCAGACTGGTAGTTGAGCATACCGAGGAAACACTGAACTTCCTTCTTGTTGGTGGGAACCGGAAAGTTGAGGATGGGCTGCAAATTCTCTTTGGCTGGTCTGATGCAACCAAACGATACCACTCGACCCAGGAACTTGACCTCAGACTGAGCGAACTTGCACTTCTTCACATTGAGCCGGAGGTTAGCATCATGTAACTTCTCCAAAACATGGTGAAGAGTCTGGTCATGCGTTGCCTGGTCAGGAGCATGCACAATGATGTCATCTACATAGGGAATGCATCCTTGAATGTCCCGCAGTAGCTCAAAGATGAACTTCTGGGCAGCAGCACCTGCATCACACAATCCCATGGGTAGACGGTTGTACTGGAACAAACCCAGTGGTGTGATTGTAGCAGTGAGTGACTTGCTGTCCTCATGCAGAGCAATGTTGTGGTAGAACTTGACGAGGTCCAAGGTAGTGAAGACTTTTGACTTAGAAAGACGCTGGTGCACATCCCTGATGTTGGGTAGTGGAAATCGAACTGGGTTGACACAACGGTTGAGGCGTGTGAAGTCAGTGGTTACGCGAACTGAGCCATCTGGTTTGTCAGCTGCAACCAGAGGATTGACCACTGTTGCTCGATCCACCTTGGTCCAGATTCCCAAATCTGCCAACTCCTGGATGGCCTTGAGTGCTCCGTCATAGCGATAGAGTGGAATCGATCTGAGTTTGGACTCATATGGCTGGAAATCTGGCTCCAACTCTATGCGATGCACAAGGTCGGGGATGAGTCCCATCTCTGGACTGAGAAGCGCAGGGTACTGCTGAGTGATCACTTGGTTGTAGTCTTTTGGAGTAGAGACTGAACGTGAGAGTGGTCGATGTGTCCCTGCTGGCTGACCCTGTAGTGTCTTGACGGAAAGAGATCCACCAGAGAGTTGCAGATCCAGTGCTTGAATGCAGTCCTTGCCCAAAACAGGAGAACACTGGGGTGGGAGCACATAGAAGAGAGCTTGAGCTGAGCGGCCCGAGTAGCTGACTGTGCACGGAAACGTCCTCAGAACATCTGTGGCATTGATTCTGCTGCAATCGAAGTTGCGCAATCTGCAATCAGTAGGTGTTGTCTGGATGCCAGGGAAGATCTGGTGTACCAGCAGTTCTGGAATACCAGATATGTCGGCTTGGCTGTCCACAGCACAAGTGAGTAGTTGAGCAGGTTGTTGTGGTGGTTGAAGTTGCACCGTTATCTGGAAGGCCTGCTTCACTGCGCCGATTGATACTGACCCCACTGATTTGGTTGAAACATTCCCCTGACGGGTCCTCTGACGGCACACGGTCTGGAAATGTCCTTTGATACCACAGAAGTTGCATGTCTGATCACGGGCTGGGCACTGCTTCCGCGATGTATGTAGACTGTAGCCACAGTATCCACACTTGGCGTTGACCTTCTGAGGTTGACTGCGCGATTGCTGCGGTGATTGTTGCTGTCCCTTGTTCTTCTTGACAAATGGCTTGCTTCTAGCTGACTTGTGAATAGCAGAAACAGAGGACCTGGAAACGTGGAGGGTGTTTGATGTTTCCGCAATGGCTGTCTGATCTGCCCTAGCAGTTTCAGCAGCGTGTAGTACGTTGGAGAATTCCTCCAGGTTGGGTTCTGCACGGCTGAGTAGCTGTTCCTGAACCAGCTGGTAGACATTGCCGATTGCACACACCATCTGCAGCGCGATGAAGTAGTCGATGGTCTTGTTTTCCAGCTCACACTCCTTAGCAGCTTTTCTGAGGCGACACAACAGTTCATTGGCCGTTTCTCCCGGGAGTAGTGTGATGGATGTGAAATCTTTGTAGGCCCGAACTGTCGATCGTTTGACCTTGAACAGCTGGTTGAGTGCTTCTTTGTACTGCTGATGTGGCGTGGTGGCTCTGTCCAACGCGGTGCTGTTTCGGAAACGGTTGAACGCATCAGGTCCTAGCCGGCTAGTGATGGCCAAATTGCGCTGGTTGTCTGTCATGGCTACACCGGCTCTGGCTTCTTGACTGTCGATCCAGAGTTCCATCTCAGAGATGAAGTCATCCCATGAACGTGGTTCTGGACTGCCCAGCGGCCAGAAAGGAGGTACCTCTGCAATTGTCCAACGACCCAGGGCTTGGTTTGGATGTGGGTGCTCTTCATCAGCCATTGGTACTTCTGCTTCAAACACAGTAGCAGGTGACAGGAAAAAACTACCCTTCGATAGCTTTCCTTGTTGCTGGAAGGTGACGTCTGAGAGTTGGCGAAGAATAGGAGGTGGCAGGAAGTACTATTCTTCAATAGCACTCCTGTTCTTCTGACACGGTTGGTGAGTTTAAATTGAGCGCCGTTGTTGAGTGATTCAGACGTCTGAGTACTGGCGGCCACACTGAATCGAATCCTCACCGATCGTCTGCCAGTGTTATGGTGCGAGTGGTGTAGGCGAGGCACAGATATCCGAGTGTAGTGGCTGAGCAGCAAATGCGGTTTAATTAGACATCCGCACGTTAACAAGTATCAAGGCTAGGGAACAGCAATAGGCACGGACAAGTAGGCAGAATGGCTTATCAGGGCAGCTCGCCCGTTACGGCCTTACAGTCTGAGCTGACACCTAATTCTAGCGCGGGGTGACAGCTCTATAAAACACCACTGTATGCAAATACTGGAATCACACCTGAAACGCATGCGCACAATTATACGTACATACGATGTATGTACACACACTCACACGACAAAATACAATAATAAAAATTGCCTGAAAATGGTACAGGCATTTTTTGCCAAAAACAGCTTAGTTATGCCCTGGAAATGCTTGAAAGGCTTCTATTAACGTAAATTCAAAGCATTTGAAGAGAATTTAACCAGTTATTGTGCCTATTTCCTTTAAAAACTTACCTTAGTTTTTTTCCGCATTTTAGTTTTTTCCGAGCCCCTAGGAAAAAAACCGTTTTTTTTTCGGAAAAAAAACGAAAAAAGCCGAGGAAAAAAACCGACCCAAGAGCCCTGGTACATACTGTACACTAACAGGCCTTAAAACTACAGTACAATGGAAGCATTTCTCGTAGCCAAAATTATTTATAGATTATGGGTTTCAGTCCAGTAAAACAAAACAAATTTCAAAAGATTCCTAAAGAACTGTAAATCCCTTTGCTTTCGATGAATTTTCTAACCTCTCACCTTGGAAATGACTAATTCCATGGCCTTGTAAATGGGAAATTCAGTGTTTTGACTCTGTAAAACATTTTCAGAAAATACCGAACGTAAACCGAAACCAACGTCGTCGTAGGAGGAGGGGTCCCCAAGAAACGACGCAAGGCGATTTTGGGCGGAGGGGGGTCCGAAAAATCGGGATTTTGGAACGACGTCGTTTATGGATGGCCCCTAGGGAGAATTTGGGACCTATCCAAGAGCAGAACCTAACGCTTTTCAGGCTCAAATTCGTCCTTAAATCCTTAGATAATCAAAATCGCTAGCTCCTGCGGTTAGTTTAAAAAAATCGGCGCTTGTCACATTCTTTCGATTAACTAACAGGCATCGAAAAGCGAGCTTAGCTTGCGACTGACTTTCGCGAATCCAGCGGACTGTCGCAAGGAGATACATCCCTGGGTATAACGCTACTAACTTCAGTGGGATTTATTATACTGATAAGACACGTATTCAATATCTATCCCTAGTTTACTTCTCGTGCCGATTTGAAATCGGTCTTTCGCCAGCAGGTGGTCTGCTTGGTCAGCGGACAACGTACAGTACAGTGCGTATAAAAGAAACAAAACAAAAAGAGGAACTTTTAAGAAGGCCGAAAAAGGCGTTATCTGGCCAACAACAAACCGGAGACAGCCACAGGCGCAGAAACAAATTTTTAAACATGTACACATTAGTAAAAACTTTCTCCCAAGTCGCGCGAAAAAGGTCTTATCTGACACTTTGCGCGATCTAAAACAAACGTAAATGACTTCCGAAAACAGTTGGAGAAAAACGGACAAAACAAATAAGAGTGGAAGGTACTCTCGTTCGCTCATTCTCTATACCCAATTTCAGTTGAACTGACTTGACCACATCAGTCGTGCTGGTCTGACCAGATGATTCTGCAAGCTCAACTATGTTTATTGGCCTCATTTCTTTGTCTTCTGTCCGCCCAGCAGGATGATCACCCATTTTGCTGCTACTGGGCAGCTAATGGCGAATGCAATACTAATGTGGTCTTCATGCGAACCAGATGTCAAAAATCGTGTGGAACGCATGGATGCGCAGGTGTGGCCGTTTTGTATCTTTTGTACAAATTCACTATTTGCTATACAATCATACATGGGCAAGGGGGTTTGGGGGGTTTTCCCACCTCCAAGTTGGGCTCGACTCCCAAACGACCGCATCCACCCACCTGAAGCCGATTTTTGTTCCTGTCCGTCCACATCCACCAAAATGGCAAATTTGAGCCAAATCGGTAAAGAAGTGACTGAGAACGAAACGTTTGAGTGGAGGCCGGAAAGCGATGGGACATTTTTTTTATCTATACTGTATGTATAGCCAGACATGGGCGAGCATTTCGGCTTAGGGGGTAGAATTTTCAATTCATGAGAGGGGGCTGGGGGTAGGAGGGCCTAAAATCAAGGTTCTTTGGCTTATTATTCATTAAAACAAGTTAAAATAAGCTATTCTGAGCTCATTTACACCTAATCCAGGCATATTTTTACCATAATTTTCTATACAAAATTCTTCCAAAAGTTTCCTGAATGGAGTGGGGTAAGTCAGAGCCTGAGGGGGGTCAACTCCCCTCAGACCCCCTTTGCCCATGTCTGTATATAGCTAACAAACCGTTTTGTAACTATATATAGCTATGTAGCTATATTTAAATTGTTAGCTAGGTATGGCTAATCAGCCTTACATAGCTAATTAGCTATAAAACCGTTTGTTAGCTATATATAACTAAAGGTGCTATAGGCTGCAGCTAGAAAAGGTTTGAGAACTGCATATACATAACTAAAAAAGTGATTTTTCCTATAGATGACTATTTAGCCATAAATAGCTATAAAAAGTTTAGCAGCTGTAGAGAGCTAGGAGCGTACATGTAACAGGGGGTCTGGGGGTCTGCCCCCACCCGACTTAGGCCAGACCCCCAAACCCCCTCCCCCCTTTTGTGGACGACCTGTTACATGTATGGCTCGGAGTGTTAAAATTTAGCTGCATTTAGCCGCCATAGTAGTAAGGTGCGGTACGCTGGGGTGGGTGACGTCACAACGTCACCTGCCCCAGCGCGTCTCGAGATAAGCCTCCGCCCTATACGTTAAGCTTATCTCGAGACTCCGCCCCTTACGACTCCGCCCACTCACCGCCTCGCCGGCAAAAACATTAGCTCGGCGAAACGCCGCGCCCCCCTCAGAATTAGGGTTTGATTTTGGTGGGAAAATTACCAGATTTCGACACTACCTCCCTCAGAATTTGGGTTTCATTTTGGCGGGAAATTCAAATTGCCCCCTTTGAAATTAGGTTTGATTTTGGCGGGAAATTGCTCCCCTCAGATTTCAACACAACCCCTCAGAAGTTGTGGGAGAAATTGCCCCTCCAGATTTCAACACTGCCCCCTCACAATTTTGAAGTTGTGGGAGAGAATTTTAGTAAAAAGCCTTGGTAACCTACGCAGTACTAATGTTTACGTGTTGGTGCCCAGATACGTAGCTCTGTGCCACCCCGAGCCGATTGAGTCACCTCGCACCTGCCGCATTCTGCCCCGCCATGCCATGTGTGTAGTGCCAACGTACGTAGTAAACTACTAGCTAGTTTTGCGCCCACATCTGTATGCCTGACCGCCTGAGTCACCTAACACTTTCTCTGCTTGTCTGGTCTGGCCGTTTAGATCGATGTGCGTTTGTGCGCTTCTTACAGATCGGACAGCCTATCTCAAGGATTGTGGCTCTCATTTACCTTCTGTCTGCTAGAGAGCTTTGGCTGCGGATTCGCAAAGTAAGTTTCCAAATTTCTGTTTTTCTCTTTTCTATTTTCCACTTTATTTCTATTTTTCAAATTTCAGTTTTCTAAAATTATTTCACCTTTCCAAATTTTGTTTTCTAAAAATTATTTCTGTTTTTCCGAATTTGTTCTGTCTTTTCAGAAATTATCTCGCGCTCCACTTCGCTACGATCAAAGTGTTGGCCAAGGCTTACAACACATAACCCAACAGCCCTCTTCAGGGCTACCAGGCGAATTTTGGGTCTTATTTCTGACTTAACTAGGAGTGAGTCCATTATCTGTTTGGTAATTGTTGGGAGCATCGTTTGTGGTAAGTATTTGTTTTCTTAGCTCTAGTGAGGAGCTACTTTTTATCTATTTGTTCTGGTTTGCACACCCCCTCAGAATTTGTGGGAGAAAAAATGTTGTACTTACCGATTTCAGCTGACCCAACGAAATCACCGGTCGGACGCGAGACTGGTTCGGATTCAAATACCACAAACCAGACCTCACCTCCTTCTGGTGGCCCTGAAGAGGGCCGTTGGGTTGGTTTCTTGAATGTGTTGCTGTTTCAGGGTTCGACTTTCTCGATTTCAAAGGGCAGGCCGTGCAACTCTCGCTGGATAGCGAAGAACTCGTCGATGTAGAGGTTGGGGCACATGCCGGGCTGGTCAGGGTTATCGTTCACCTGGAACAGGAAGAAGGAGCTTTTATTTGATTTTTCAAAGTATGTACCTGTATGATCTTATCGTAGTCGTCGATGTGGCAGAAGAAGAAGAGCAGGCAGTGGTCGCCTAGTTTGTAGGTGCCGATGGCCTTGTAGTCGGAGGCCTGGACAAACAGTCTGGTGGCCGCGACCTCCGAGCCACCCACCATGTTGTTACTGTAGATCAGCTTCACCAGACCGGGGGTGTGGGTGGTGAGAGGCTTGACAACGGGGATATAGCCGAAACCCTGGGACTCCTGTCTATTGAACACAGCGTTCTGACGCACGAGAGGGGGGATAGAACCAGACATGACGAACGCACAATACCCAACTGGCTCGATCTCTCCTCTTATATAGCGGTTGGGAGTTTGTCTCGAGACAAAGTCGGTCACGCCCGAACATGTCCATGATTCATTTAGTTTGCCTCGAGACAACCTAGGTTGTCTCTAGACAATCTCTAAGCTCTATATAAGCTAGATCAACTGTTCATCGTCATTGTTGTGTTTTGCAGTCTGCTACTACGTTGCTCTACGATGGCTTGTGCTGTGGATAGTATCAACGGTGTGCGCAGTTGGGTGTCGGCGTTCAAGGACCGTACGTACGTTCACCTGCAACAGACGCCCCCTTCCGGCCAGGAAAAACGACGCTTCTACTGCTGGCTGCTCGCTCCGGAGATGGAGACGTTCCGCAAATCGCTAACCCGCGTCGGCAAGAGCCAGGAGGTCGCCCAGCCCGAGGTCATCCATATCACCCCCCGAGGTTTCCGCCTCCAATTCGTGCGCAAGGAGAAGAAGACTGAGAAAACCGACGAGAAGTTCGAACTCCAGGTGGTCAACGACAGCACTCCCGACGCCCCGATCGCCGTCATCAGTATCAAAGACCTGAAAAACTTTATGGACAGTATGCGCGATTTATTGAAAAAACACAATGGCAAATGATATATAAGTGTATTTGGAAAGCTGAATTAAAAACATGGAGTGGCAACATCCGTTTACTTGTTGTATTTGCGGCCCGACAAAAAGCGGTAAAACAGAGTGGGCGAAAAAATTCTTACGCAACTTTGGAACTTTGATTGTGCCAAAACCGGAAAAAGTTATCTTTTGCTATAGTGAGTGGCAACCTAGCTATCAGGAATTGAATGTTATACCCGAACTGGAGTTCTGCGAAGGACTGCCGGATATAAATGAGCTGAAACGGACGCAAAATCAACCTAAGCTGGTTGTACTGGACGATTTGATGCAAGAGTGCGCCAAAAATCAGGAAAACACAAAGTTGTTCACTCGCGGTTCTCACCACTGGAACGTGTCTGTGCTAAACATTCTGCAAAACCTATTTTTCACAGGCTTGAGAACGTCGAGAATTAACAGTCATTACTTGGTGTTGCTAAAGTGCCCATCCGACCAGTTGCAAATTTCTACTTTGGCTCGTCAGTTGTACCCCGGACAGCATAAATACTTTCTGGAAAGCTATAAAGACGCCTGCAGTCAGCCGTACGGATATTTGGTGGTCGACTTGACGCCCGAAAGCTCCGACGAGTTCAGACTAAGAACAAACATTTTCCCCAACGAAATTACTTACGCCTATCTCCCAAAACTATAAATGTCTGCCAGACTGAAACGAAATATTGACTTTCTGCGCGTTCTGCGCAAGGCTCCTCCGAATCAGAGAAAAGCTATTCTGAAAACTTCTTCGAATGACCTAATAATTTGCATCTGTGAAGTAATCGATAATATTCTACGAGGTACCGTGCGTCTGTCACCTAAGCAGAAAACACAGTTGTCCAAATACAAAAACATACTGCGTAAGTTGGCGAACAAAAAGGATAAAGTTGAGAAGAAGAAGAAACTTTTGGTTCAAAAGGGTGGTTTCCTACCCGCCGTATTGGCGCCCGTTTTGACCATCGCGGCAACACTACTGGGAGAAGCGTTGCGTAAGTAATGGCTAGAAAAATGGCTTTGGTACCTCCACAACTGTTGAATACGTTGTTAGCGCAACAGCAACTTAATCCGGGAGTCAATTACCTAAACCAGCTAGATCAGGACATGACCAGCGTTTTGCACAATCCAAATTTGCCAGCCGACGTAAAACACAAACAGTTCACTCAAATGCGTCATCAGTACGGTACTGTCAAAGAGGAGTTGCAAAAACCTGTCTCTCTACAGGTCCCTCCAACGGCCCTTAATTTGGAAGATATTATAGATGGTTTGCCGAGAAATGCCAAGAATAAAGGTAAAATTCTATTACACCACATTAAACGCAGCCCCGATATTGCTTGGGATGACAAAGGACAGTTGGTACTGAATGGAACTGTTCTAGAAAACAGCAACATAACTGATCTGGTTCACGATTTTGTACGTCCGAGACGCAACAGAATGTACCCTCCAGGTTGGCAGCAATTTGCTAATGTACTGCAAGCGGGAAACGTCCCGAGAGAGGCGCTAGCCGAACCTGCCAGACTGAGACAAGAACCACAGTTTTCCACCCCGAAGGGCGCGACTGCCAGTCCAGAGAGTGGTGGTCGGGCGAGTGATAAAGCTAAAAAGACTTATTCGCCAGCCGTGCAACAATTGTTTGCTACTGTAACTCCTATTGCCAAACGTAAAGGGCAGAGACAGGCCGGCCCTCCTAAGAAACTCGGTGATTGGGTGAAATGGTAACAATGGCAAGTATTTTGCGCAATGTGTTCTATAATCTCGACAGTCCCGCGTGTTTTGCTGGGGCGCAAGCTGTGTACAAAGAAGCTAAGAAACGTTCAAATAAAATTAAACTGAAAGATGTTCAAGAATTTCTATCTCGTCAGGACACTTATACACTACACAAACCGGCCAGAAGAAGATACCCGAAAAACAAAATAATTACAGCTGGTTTGGACGTTGATTGGCAGTCAGATTTAGCCGATCTCTCTCGTCTGAAAAAGTACAACAGTAATTATTCGTTCGTTGTGGTGGTAATCGATGTACTAAGTCGTTACGCCTGGGCGATTCCGATTAAACGAAAAACACCAGAGGAAGTCAAGAAAGCATTTGAAACAATCTTTCGAGAGTCGGGCAGAAAACCATGGCGTCTGTGCACCGACAGAGGGCGCGAATACGTTGGTAAAGTGTTTCAGGATTTCCTACAGCTACAAGACATACAGTACTTTAATGCCAACAACCCCGATGTGAAAGCTGCGTTTGCTGAACGTTTTGTACGTACTTTCAAAACCCGACTGTGGCGCTACTTTACCAGAATGAAAACATTGCGCTACATTGAAATTTTGCCAAAATTAATCGGCTCCTTAAACCATAGTGTAAATCGGACCACCGGCTACCGCCCTATCGATATAACGGAAGAGAATGCTCAGCAAGTTTGGCAGAAACTTTACGGTCACCTGAAACCTGGTGTCAAACACAGATTTGAAGTTGGAGACATTGTTAGAATTCTCTGCGAGAAAACCAAACTGTCAAAAGGATACATTCCAAATTACACTAAAGAAACATTCACAATCGCTGAGAGAGTGGATAGCAGAAAACCTGTGGTGTACAGACTTATAGATGTAGCCGGCGAACCTATTTTTGGAGTTTTCTACGAGCCAGAACTGGTACAAGTTGTACCTAACGTCGGTCCCTACAGAGAGATTCAGTCGGTGTTAAAAACTGAAACGAGAAACGGTAAACTGTGGCACAAAATCAAATGGAAAAATGAAAAGAAAACCAGTTGGATAACTGATGAAGAACTGGTAACAGTATAAATAGCTTGCTGTTTTTGTTCAGTTTTAGTTATGATGTCGGAATCGAGTAGCGACAGGTGGCACATATTTGGTAAACAGCTGCCTAAATCGGAGATTGTTTTCTTTGTTCAAGTTATTCTGATTTATGTAGTGGTCATAACAAGCATAGTGAATTTGTCTCTAAATAAAGACGAAGGAAAACTGTGGACTGCTTTGCTCAGTAGTTCCTTTGGGTATTTACTGCCTAATCCTTCGCTGAAGAAACGGCAGCAATGAGCGAGTTCTACCTAACACTTCCCAGTAATACACACGTGGGAAACACAACATGCGATTTTCGAGTGCAACTACCCGATATGGTGTCACTGGCTGGCGGTTGGGATGTAGCATTGGCCCAAATACAGTACCCAAAGTCGTGGTATAACATTACAGATGAGAAAGATGAGAGAGAAGGTTACCAGAAAAACACGATAAAGATTTCATTGAAAGAACAGAGAATGGTGTTACCTGTACACCTACCGCCCGGCCAATACGACTCTATCGACGAATTGTTGGAAATAATTGTTTACCAGACCGAAAAAGCAGCGCAGGAAGCGCGCAAAAGAGTGAGTAGAAACATGAAGACTGATAGAATGAAAGCCCTCTTTGCACAACTTATCGAGGACCTGAAAACAATTCATAAAAAAGTGCAATGGAAGTTTCACCACCCTATAAAACGTGTACAAATCGCATTCGACCCAAATTACGTATCCAAAATACGTATATCGCACCACCTACAGTACCTGATGGGGTTTCAGTTCGATGATACCTCTCTATACGTCAGTGGGAAAATTCTGTCTAAATACGCAATCGATATGCGTGGTGGTGTGGATGCGCTGTACGTTTACTGCGATCTGTTGGAAAATCAAGTAATTGGAAATGTGCGAGCGCCCCTGTTGAGAATACTACCAGCAAAAGGTCAATTCGGGGAAATTGTGGACCATGATTTTGTAGCAAAACATTACGTTCCTGTTCTAAAGAAAGAATTTCAGACTGTCAGAATAACTATAAAAGGTGACACGGGTCAGCTAATTCCATTCGCGTTTGGCAAAGTTATTGTAAAGCTGCACTTTAAGAAAAATGAGAACAACCTACTCTCCTGAAAGCGAACGCTATTGGACCAATTATTACACTCAGCAAGCATTACAACACGGCGGTGCGGCATTTATCGGCCTGCCCTATCAGCGCGGTGCCGGATTGGGCTCTCTGTTCGGTTCAATTTTCCGTGCAATTCTGCCAGTCGCTAAATCTGTTGGTAAAACGGTCGGACGACAAGCTCTAAGTACTGCAACACAAATCGGCGCTGACGTTTTGTCTGGACAAAGCTTGAAACAATCTGCAAAAAACAGAGGGAAACAAGCTGCTGCAAATTTGCTGAGAAAAGCGACCAGAAGCCAGAAAGGTCGCGGTTTGGGTGTTGCTCGCAAAAGGAAAACAACAGCCGCTCCTGCCAAAAAGAGAGCCAAGAAAACTATAAAAGGAAAACGTCAGTCGTCAGTTAGAGATTTGTTCGGTTTGTAAGATGGCTAAACTAATCGACCAGCTCAGTATTCCTAGTACAAAGACAGAACTGAACTTGTTTGCTGTTCCTGCGACTCAAATCGCTATCGAGAATGGGTACTGGCACGCAGCCAGACTGGTCAACTCGAACTCGGACACGGGGCCCTGGCGTTTCTGCGTTCAAGCCGACCCCCACTACCTACAACTGAATAAGAATTATCTGTACATGAAACTAAAAATTGTAATGCCGGATGGAACAGATATCGCAAATGCCAATGTGGTCGCTCCCATAAATCTGTTGGGAAAAACGCTGTTCAAACAAATAAAGATTCATATCAATGGAAAACAAGCGTTCGACAGTTCTGACATGTACGCCTATCGGGCGTACTTGGAAACAGAACTCAATTACGATCACGGCGCCAAAATCAGTCAGCTCACTGCTGCCCTGTACGAAAAGGACAGACCGGCTAATCAAGTGGAAAATGCGGCCAATCAAGGCTTCGTGGCCAGACGTAACTGGTTCTTTAATGCTAATGCTAACAGAGTGGTGGAGTTGATGGCTCCTATTCACGCAGACGTGCTAATGTCAGACCGTTTAATGCTGGACAATACCGAAATTCAGCTAGAGTTGCACAGAAATCCCGACAGTTTTGCTCTATTGTGTTTTGATGCAGAACCCCAACAGTACAAACTACAGATTCAAGATATGGTGTGGTACATACGTAAGGTGGAAGTCATGAAATCGGTGCAGGTCGGTTTGGAAGCTACGCTACAACGGCATTTGGCCAAGTACCCTATTAGGCGCGTTCAGATGCGACGGCTACACATAGCGGAAGGACGCAGGTCAACCCCCTCCAATACCCTATTCAACGGCCAAATTCCTCGGCGTTTGGTGATAGGGTTCGTCGATTCGGATGCTTTCTACGGCAACTACCAGAAATCTCCGTTTCTGTTCAAAAATTATTCCATGACGTCGGCTAAAGTGTCTGCAGCGGGAGTAGTGTACCCTAGAGAGCCACTTACGATGAATTTTAATGGAAGCGAGTTCGTTAGACCCTATGTACAGTTGTATGAAAGTTTGGGCAACTCTAAAGATGACACGGGCAACTACATTTCACTGTACGATTTCAAACACTCTCACTGTCTACTGGTGTTCGATCTGAGCCCTGACGAACAAGATGGCGTCCACTGGCAGCTCATACGCGAAGGAAGCACTTCGGTGGAGATACAGTTTGGTGAAAACATACCGGCCGGAGGCATAGAAATGATCTGTTATGCCGAATTTGATAATATGCTGAGTATCGACCGTCAACGTACCGTTTATTTCGATTACACTGTGTAAATCAATATAAATCTTTGTCAATAGACCAAAACACTTTGCCCACGGCTGCACTAAACTCTTTCTTCCACACCTCATCCGTTCGAATTAGGTAGAAATTGTCTTTCTGAACGAACAGGAACGCATCTTTGTCGGTGACGCTGCTGCCCGGCTCCAACTCGTAAATGAAATCCCAGAAACTGCGACAAATGCGCCATCTCGCTTCATTATTTAGACTGATTAAAGCGGCGGCTCTGTCTCCGTATTCGGCTATTGCTTTTTCTAGACTGGTGTACTCGGTGCACGTGTGCGGTTTATCTTCCGGTAGGTAGTTTCCTGCGCAGTCTGAGTTGCAGCCACAACACCGATTTTGAATAATCCATTTAAGTTTCTTTTTCAATTCGTCCAAGTACGCCACAGTAAAAACGGAGCGCAATATCTTTTCCTTTTCATCCTCACTTTGCCACGGATTGAAAAAAGCCGTCTTTAGAGAAAGCAGCAAGGAGCCACCTGGAAACATTACATAAACTCTCTAGCAATCTGGTCAACAATGAATTGTATGTCAACCAGCTCCGTATTTATACTAAATCTTTTGTTGACAAAATTCAAAACTAAACTGTCATTCTTTACAAAGTCCGAACTGAATTGGTCGAGAATAGTTTGTAGGGGAACGTCTCTGCACCGAAAATACAGAAACAATATACAGTACTGGCCGCATACCGAAGTAAGTGGAGTTTGCAATTGCTTAGCGTTGTACTGCCATTCCACACAGTTCTCATTCAGGTAAGACCTTAGAATCGGCTCTCTGCCATACGAATCGAAGTAATCTCCAAAACCTTCCTTATCTATGTACAGCGCCACCCAATGTTTTCCTGGTTTGGATTTGGGGTCTGTGTTAATTACAAAAGCGGCGGGATGCGGTGGATTTTTCGGTAGGCAGTCGGACGGATAGACACCGCAGAAAATTGGGGCTATTTTCGGGTCGCTTTTGCAAACAGATGCGATTTTCTTGGTATTCATTTATGACACAAATCTTCCAGCACAGTAAAACAGTACAACAGACAGCTCGGTATAAATAAAAAACAGTATAAACTCTGTATAACTTGTACTATGTATAATACAGTCAGTTCAGAAAGAGTCCAAATCCAGGAAAAAAGTCCAGAAACAGCAAATCGGGTACCAAACTAGAGGTCAGAAATCACACACTCCTCTCCTGAGTTTAGTAACCAAAGAGAAACGTTTCGCCGTTAGGCAAAACCGCCCCCTTTCAGCAAAAGTCAATAAATCGGCTATCGAGCTAGAGGCCAGAAATCATAATCGCTCCTCTTTAAGCTCAGTAACCGAAAGGGACCGTTTCGCCGCTCGGCAAAACGACCCTTTTGTCGTACACAACAGAATAAGTCTTTTTAGTGGTTTTCGTTACGATTTTTCGACCCTGTGTCCTTTCGATCCGTTGTATCACCACATCTATGCTCTCCTTGGCCCCCGACTGGATAAAGAGCAGTACCAGTTTCTTGAGAGTTTTGAAGTTTAGTCTGTTGGCGGTGGTGGCGTTGAGGGAGAAGCCGCGAATCTTAACTACGTCGACAAATTTGCCCTCTTTTGTCGACCAGATGTGTAGCCCATACTGTTTGGGGCCGCCTAAAACATACGTACATACAGAGTGAAATAGGCAAAATTTAGGAACATACCGGATACGAATTCGCTGATGTAGCTGCCGGGGCCGTAGCAGCTCAACTCGTCCGTCATGTCACCGAGAAAGTCGCCCGTCGGTGGCTCGTAAACGTCCTGTGGCCGGGAGAGGTAAATAATGGAGTCTGAAATTAAAGAAATTTGACACCAAAAGTAAACAAACCAAATACCTGTGTCAAAGTACAAAACTCTCTCTTGCAACGGTTCTATGTGACTGTAGAGTTTGAGGCGCGCCTGGGCGGTGGTGTATGCGGCGATTACACTGTTAGTGTGCGGCAGGGCTTCTACGAAATCCTCCGCCTTCTTGTAGTTGACGGCCACCAAGGCCTCGCTAATCAATCGCACGGCAGACACTTCGTTGGCAGGGTCGCAGACTGTGTCGAAGTAGCTGGCTGGCTCCGTGAAGTACTCCAGTTGGCCCAAGTTGTTGCGCTGACCGAACTTTCCCCAAAAACTGAAACAAAATTGTTTATGCAAAGTAAGCAAAGTAAAAACAAAAACCTGTTCAGGCACAGCTTTGCCAATTGTCTGAGAGCACCGTTCTTTTCGATTTTCGCCGAGTCCAACAGAATCCCTTCCGTCCTCTCATAGTCCTCAACATAGCGTTCTCTGTCAGCCTCCGTCTCGACCCAGTCCGGCCACCCCGACGCTTCCTGCTTGATTTTGAGGAACGTATTGATGTATTCGGTGAACAGGCCCGTTTCCGAATCAACGCCGTCGTACTTGGACCAGTGTTCATAATGCCACACCTGTGAAATAGAAATGTACTGCTGTAAAAATCAAATAGTAACTTACTTCAGAAATGTCGAGCACTGTGTAGCCCAGTTCCAGCGCTTTGTATAGCTCTATGGTGCACCAGGCACCCCAAAATGAACGCTCCTCCTCCGTGTGCTGGCACGCCTCGGACTGGCGCAGGTCCGTACAGAGTTTGCAGAGAGGAAAGCAGAGTTTACCGCCGGAGCGGAGTGGCAGAACGGGGTGCAGCAGACGTCTGGGCGGGAGCACATTGCACTTGATCAGGCCCTTGTACGGTTGAGACGTGGCAGTCACCGGTCGGAAGTTGTCAGTCAGAACAGAAGGGTGGCCAATAGGAAACTCTCCGTTCTTGCACACCCAAGGGTAAAGACTGAAACAGAATTAGTTAAGTACAAAAAATCAATAAATTATTATACCTGCAGACGTCTATGTAGTGAATCTTTTCGCCGTCCTTCGCTTTGTGATACAGCTTCGCGGCGTTCGTGCGGCCTCCGTAGAATGCCTCTCTGGGGTCCATAGGCTCGGGCAGGTTGACAGATTGGAAGAAATTCCGCATGTCCGGGTCCCGTTTCAGCATAGCGTCCACTGCGCAGTCCCACACTTCTTCCACCCGGTAGCCTTGTCTTTCCAAATACAGCCGTCGCTCCACGGTGCGCTCATAGGCTTCTTGAGCTGTCAGTCCCGTGAACAGAGTCTTCTGTCGGTCTTTGAAGCAGTTCTTGCAGCCGTGGTAGACGCAACCGTGGTAGGAGTAGACTTGTTTCAGGTCTTGGCCGTGAACAGAGCGCAGCAAGCCATCCACCTTGTAGGGACCGACTCTGAATTCTCCCTGGTTGTGCGCGTGTTGTATGTACTGTTCCCGCTCCGCCAGCTCTTGCTCTCGGGAGTACCATTTCAGATATTTGATTGCCTTGATGCTTTGCCGTTCTTCTTTTCGGTAGCCTTTGTCAGGAACGATGCCTATGGTGTCTGCCTTCAGAAAGTTGCGTCGGAAAACCAGATTGCAGGCGGAGGCGATGGTGATTGCTTGAGCCAGAGGGTCTATGAAAGTGATGCCCAGAAAATCGTCTCGGAACTTCATACAGCCTTGGGCCAGAACCAGCACGTCGGCTTTGCAATACTTCACCAGTTCTGTCTGTAGGTTGAATAGCCGGCCTTCTTCTTCCATTTCCTGCTTCTCTTTGTTGTACCACTTGTAGAAAGCGTCTCTGTCCTTGGGTTTCAGATTGCCCGGTCTGTAGAAGTAAGCATCGGGTAGGGGTCCTTCGTAGTCCCAGTTTTCTACCTTGTTGAAAAAGTGGGGGAAATGGCCCTTGCAGGTGGTCAGACCGAAGGCTTTGGGGATTGCACTGAGGGGCATGGGGAGAAAGTTTAGACTGTCTATCACCCGTATCTTGACGGCTTCCAGCTTCAGGATTTCCAGTCCCCGGGTGATCAGTTCAGGTTTCACCGACTGCTCGTGTAGGTAGTCCAATAAAAATTGACTGTCGAAACCACGGGCGTTGTGCGCTACCGCTGTACAGCCGATGTTCTCCTTGCTGTAGAGGTATTTGCAGAAGGCGTTTCTTGAGTCCGGGCCGAGGAAGACTTTGAACTTGTCGGCGCCGCACCGCCGACAGGGAGCTTCGGGCGCTGCCTTGCACTGGTCGCACACTTTGAGTGAAACGCAGCAGTTGACCTGGTGCTGCAACACGTGGCCATAATCGCTCTCTCCCACCACAGTGTCTTGCGTAGTCTCGAAATCAAAGTATATGAAGCAAGGTGGCGTTTTCTCCTCTTCTGGGTCTTCTATGGTTTGCATGTAGCATTGGTGGTTGACAGGGTCGACTTGTTTCTGGCAGACTGGGCATTCCGACATGCCGCAGACGTGGTTCTTGTTCTTGTTGGTGTCAATAGTTCGGCCGCAGGTTGGGCACCTCTTTAGAATCTCACACGTTTTCTTCACCTTCGTTCGTTTGTTGCCGTTCTGCAGGGCTTCCTCTTTGTGGTTATCGAAACAGTGCTGGCTGACGAACAGACGGTTGCAGTCATTGCATTTGGTCCAGTTTTCAAAGCGGCAGGGTTGTCGGTTGAGGCAGGCGCGACACATGGAGGAGCACTTGTGATGTTCACGGTGGTCATAGGCCTTTTCACAGGGCTCGCACCAGTAGGAGTAATCAAAGAAAGCGGGCATCTTTGTGATGATGCAGAAGTGGTTTTGGTAGTGGAACAGATGCAGCACTTTGTCCGAGTCGACGTTGCCCTCAAAGACCTTGGCGCAGTAGGCTTCTTTGGACCAGCACTTGAGCTTGTACTGCGGGACCACTCTCTGTAGCGCTTGCAGCTGTTCGATGTCACAGGGGCCTTGGTGCCCCGCCAAACCGGCTCGTTCCATCAACGCTCTTGCCCGATTTCTCTGCAGCCAGTCTCGATGTCTAATGTCTTGATCTCCTTTTCTGATTCTGCCCCATTCTCTCTTCTTCTGATCTGACTCGTCTTTCTCCAATCGGGCGATTCCAATCACGATGGCTCGGGCCAAACACAGCTCGTCCTTGTTCTGAACTTGGTAGAAGCAACTACCGTGTCCCGTCGTCCTCTCTGCAAACCACTGGTCGAAGTTGCCTCTGAAGGCGTGAATTCCACTGCCGGCGGGGGTAGAGATTCTGGTGAAGAGAACCGAAATCTGAGAGTCCAGGGAGAACGTCTGGCGAGACTGAAGGACCTTCTGGACAGTATTGAGGATTTTATCAACCGACATTTGGCTCTGACGGCGGAACGGGATTAGAATCGGTTGTTCTAGGCCTGGGTGGTTGATTTGTAGACCGACTCGGTCGGTTGGCTCTCCATCCGCAAAGGCGCGGTCCAGCAACCTCTGAAAACACTTTTTTGTTTCAATATTTGAATATTTGTTAATTCAATATTTGTTTCAATTGTTCTGACTGCAGTATGTACGTCATCCCTAATAAACACCCAACGTGTGACACCAAATACCTGACTGTATTATAGACACACTCTATGAGTGACCTATGTACGTACTATGCACACTCTATGTACGTACTGTACCTGTTACACACTGTACTATACACCAAACCCTCAATTGACTACGTACCATATATACCAAACGTCTGACTGACGTATGTCCGTACCTGTTACACCCTGACACCAAATTAAGGCACATTTTTAGTGTATCAATGCTAAAAACGTGGAACCGTATGTGAGACAACAAATCCCTGATTGTATGCACCTATTACACCCTGACTGTACTGTACACCAAACCCCTGACTGATTGTATTACACACACTAAATCGCTGACGTACGTACCGCAGTCATAAAGGAGAAATTTTAAATCTTGAGAAAGAAACACCAACACACCAATACATGATTTTGTTTGAAATTTCTCCTCACAGCTGGCAGCAATTATTATTGTGCGCTGCGGGCACGTACGTACGATACACTTTACCGCCCTGTGAGAACTCAATACGTACATGATTACGAAAGGCTTTTTGTTTAAGCACTAACAACACAAAATACTTAATTCTTTGAACAGTTAATTCTGTACGGTATTGAGCGCACACACTATATCAACAGCACTCACGCGCAGTGGGCAGGGACGTACGTACATAGACACTACTGCTGTGTAGACACAGACAGTTTACCAGAATAAAAAGCACCTACTTGAAAAGTCTGGCGGATGAGTTCAAGGAGATCTCTGACGGTGTCCAGGTCTCTGAAGACGAGCTCGAACTGGGTGCCGGTGGTTCTAAGACGTTTGACCGCTACTTGGTGCGAGGCGCTAATGTCTGCGTGCGCGTCTACGTCGATTTCCGGGGCCTCTGGTTGACCTCCGTGCTGACTGGCTAGCGTCCAAATCTCGTCGTCCTCCTCCTCATTGACTGGCTGAAATGTACGATAATTATTTGCATAAATTAAACCATAATTAGCTTACTTCCGACTGACCGACCGAGGCTTCTCCATCGCCGGAGGGTTGACTGACCGAGGGCTCCTAAAACAACCTTTCTAATTACAAATTCAAAATTGTAATTAACACACCTGAGGCTGACTGACTGAGGCTCCATCGCCGGAGGGAGGGCTGAGCGAGGGTTCCTGAAACTAACGCTCTAATTACACTATTAATGAAGGCAATTAACACATTTGAACGACTGAGACTCCGAACAGACTCCCGGGCGGGACAATAACTGCATTTCAACACCACAAATTCAAAGAAACCACTTACGTCATCAAAGTCACTGCCGTAGATCACGTCCCAGAAGTCGGGGTGGTTGAACCAGACGCTGGGTTCATCGCCTTCCACAATGAGCTGGTGCAGACGGTCGAAAATGGCTGTCCAGATAGCCGGCTGGTTCCTCCAGATGCCACTGTCCACGAGGGAGTGAAGTTGAGGGAGAGGGAGAGTAGAGATAGCTTCCAAAAGCGACATTCCAATAGTAGGCAAAACAGCAAGAATGACTAACCTCAAATTTCAGCCCCTTTATAGCGAGTTTGTCTGTGGACCAAATCTGTATCGAGATTGATGATGTCAACAGAGTTTGTCTCAATATCGATGACGTCATCCGAGTTTGTCCGCGGACAAACTACTGAAAGTTACTGTTAGCCGAATTTTTTCAGCTTCTGTTCATTGTTGCTATTGTACTGGTGAGAGATGGCGGCTCGTTTGTCTCTGCAGCAGCTCTTGGATCGCGATGGAATGACGATGGAGGACTACAAAAACTGCTACTGTAAACCGTGCAACCGGACCTTCCGCGCTCGAGGCAACCTCGTCAACCACATGCGAGGTATTCTACATAGACGCCGATGGAAACCGTTGCCACCTCTGGACTTGGAACTTGTGAAAAAGCGAATCGCCGAACGAAAGGCTCTGCTGAGCACACCTCCACTGCACGTCGATGGGGAAATGGCTAAACGACCCCCTCCAACCCCTCAGACGCCGAGAAAAACCCGCTGGGATCAGCCGCCTCTGCCGAAACTGCAACGCTCTGAGGAACCGTGGAAAGAAGCCAAAGTGGTCCCTCTACCGAAACCGACTCTGTCCGGTCCGGTCTCGTTGGAAACGCTGAAGGTAGTGCAGCCGCTACTTTCCTACTCGGCGTACATGTGCGAACCGTGTTTCAGACTGTCCAGAACCATGCCGACGTTGAAGCTGAACGGAAAACTAATAGTGCAATTCCCGCTGTGTGACAGCTGCGTCGAGGTGAACACGAAAATGCGAGATGTATACGCTAAATGCTTGTTCAAGAAATGATACGGCCTGCGAGCCACAGAATAAACTTATCGATTTTACCGTGTATCAGACACAACCATTACAGGTAAATCTTTATAACACAGCAGTGCCCATTTTTGCGAGCTATAGGAACCACACGTTTCTTCTTGCGACACATTGGCTTCTTTTTGATTTTCCAAGTGTCCGGTTTAGTATCGCCAGTGTTTTCCTCCGCCTCCTTCAAGTCGTCATTATCGCTTTTTTCCTGTTCCGGCTTGTCTTGTTTCGCCGCTTTCTGTTCAGTTGTCTCGCTATCAAAAAGCAACTCTGCCAAATCTATTTTCTCCTCTTTCTCATTTGTAAAGAGCAGCTCTGCCAGATCAATTTTTCCCTCCTCTTCGTCACTCAACATTAGCTCAACAGCCAAATCTTGCGCCGCCATTCTCGAGCAGGTAAAAAAGTACAATGACTGAATTTTCAGAAACTACTCCTTTTATAGTGAAAGGAATTTGGAGTTTAACTTGAGAAATTGGGTAAACACCTGACAGTTTTCTAAATTTCTTAACCCTAACAGTTTTGACCAAAATAACAGTAGCTGCTGAAATAAGAAATAAACGTTATCAATAAAAAAAACATAAAAAGTAGCTCCTCACCAGAGCTAAGAAAACAAATACTTACCACAACCGGTGCTCCCAACACTACCAAACAGATAATGGACTCACTCCTAGTTAAGTCAGAAATGAGACCCAAAATCCGCCTGGTAGCCCTGAAGAGGGCTGTTGGGTTATGTGTTGTAAACCTTGCCCAACAGTTTGATCGTAGCGAAGTGGAGCGCGAGATAATTTCTGAAAAGACAGAACAAATTCGGAAAAACAGAAATAATTTTTAGAAAACAAAATTTGGAAAGGTGAAATAATTTTAGAAAACTGAAATTTGAAAAATAGAAATAAAGTGGAAAATAGAAAAGAGAAAAACAGAAATTTGGAAACTTACTTTGCGAATCCGCAGCCAAAGCTCCCTAGCAGACAGAAGGTAAATGAGAGCCACAATCCTTGAGATAGGCTGTCCGATCTGTAAGAAGCGCACAAACGCACATCGATCTAAACGGCCAGAGCAGACAAGCAGAGAAAGTGTTAGGTGAGGTGACTCAGGCGGTCAGGCATACAGATGTAGGCGCAAATCTAGCTAGTAGTTTACTACGTACGTTGGCACTACACACATGGCATGGCGGGGCAGAATGCGGCAGATGCGAGGTGACTCAATCGGCTCGGGCTGGCACAGAGCTACGTATCTGGGCACCAACACGTAAACATTAGTACTGCGTAGGTTACCAAGGCTTTTTACTAAAATTCTCTCCCACAACTTCAAAATTGTGAGGGGGCAGTGTTGAAATCTGGAGGGGCAATTTCTCCCACAACTTCTGAGGGGTTGTGTTGAAATCTGAGGGGAGCAATTTCCCGCCAAAATCAAACCTAATTTCAGAGGGGGCAATTTGAATTTCCCGCCAAAATGAGACCCAAATTCTGAGGGAGGTAGTGTCGAAATCTGGTAATTTTCCCACCAAAATCAAACCCTAATTCTGAGGGGGGCGCGGCGTTTCGCCGAGCTAATGTTTTTGCCGGCGAGGCGGTGAGTGGGCGGAGTCGTAAGGGGCGGAGTCTCGAGATAAGCTTAACGTATAGGGCGGAGGCTTATCTCGAGACGCGCTGGGGCAGGTGACGTTGTGACGTCACCCACCCCAGCGTACCGCACCTTACTACTCGCCATATACAGCCAAAAGCTATATAAAGCAAATTCCCCTGATTGCCAGACTAGAACCCAAACACGGGTTTACTTACGGCCTTCTTCCGATCCGATCCGATCCGATCTGGCGGGGGGGCTGTACGATGTACAGCCCTACGATCAGACCTGGGCCCGTATTCATAAAACAATTTAGGACGTAGGATTTCCTAAATCTGGCCGTTTAGGACGCTGCGCGGACCGTAGGACAATTCATAAAACTTTGCTTAGGATGGGCGCTCTTAGGAAATCCTATGGCGTAGGACGAAAACCTTAGGTAGGTCGCGAGCTACCTACGGCCGCTTAGGACGTATAGGTTTTAGCGTGCGTTGCATGCGATAAACACTCTTGGTTGCCTGTCTACCAATATCTCGGCTAGAAAACATAATTACAAACTTGAAATTAGTAGTAAACATTTAAATAGTCATGTTCTCATTGAAAATGAAGTGTTCTTAGCTTTTTACTTTCATACCCGTTTGCTCTGTATTATTGAAAAAAACGGCTGAATTACGGTTACAGAACAGAAATTACTATTTCTAGACTCAAACTTGGGCTTCCGGTCGGTGCCAACAACAAAATATGAGTCAGGTTTGAATTTCCCTCCTAAACATGTCGTGTGGCGCTGGCTCAAACCGCTCATAAAAGGCGCTTAGGATTTCCTACGAGTATGATATCTAAACTGTTTTATGAATAATCCTATCATAGGGCGTAGGATGTCATACTCGTAGGATATCCTACAGCCAAATAGGACGTCCTAAGCGCCTTAGCTTGTCCTAAGCTTAGGATATTTTTATGAATACAGGCCCCTGCACGGTCCATTTCGTTACCCCTGATATCGTCATCTCGGACGTTTGCCCTTCTTTCACTGCCAAGCCACTCAAGCCATGCTGTTGGGCGCCAGGTACTAAGAGAGTGCCTGGCGTGGTGACGTCATGGTGCTGTCAGCTCCCAACGGCCGCCCGGCCGCAGGCACTAAACCGGTATTGGTCTTATTGCTGGTCTCTCAGACAGCTCCTGACGTCGTTGATCTTCCCTCCAACGCGGCATGCTTTTTGGAGCGGCTTTCGGTGCAACGGCACATCCAGTTGGTTCCCATTTTACCTACTCGCTGTAACCAGTTTTCGGTGGTCTGGGTGGAGCTTTATGCCGATGATCAACTCTTTGGGGCAAGAAACTTGCCCCGCCGAGTGGATGAGCGCACGACATCGCGCACAGTGGCCATGCGGCCTAAACCACTACACCAACTGTGCCGGCCGTGATCCGCCTTTTTCAGTGCCCCAATTTCGTAGTTGGAGGAGCTGGCTGCTACGTAAGTTGATAAGAAACGTGTTTACTCTTTTCAGGTATACTGGAAGCTCACAGCTGCAGAGTTCAGTTGAATATAGACGGTTGTCCCTACAAAATAAACACCAGAGTATCGTGGCCAAAGCATGAGCTGATCGCAATGCTACGAAAAACACCGAAGAACGATTACATATCATTTACCAGCGCTGACATTCCGCAACAAGTTGCCCCTCAATATCACGGCCAATCTCCAGAGCAACCTCGATCTCTTCAAACACAACACCAACCGATCCAAAGCTATGAGTTGCAACCAATACGCGAACCTCAATACCAACAGCTGCCACTTCTACCACAGCCCAAGGGTCACATTCAGCCACAGCCAGTGCCTCAACCTCAGCCCAAGGGTCAGATACAGCCACAGCCAGTGCCTCAACCTCAGCCCAAGGGCCAGATACAGCAACAGCCAGTGCCTCAACCTCAGCCCAAGGGTCAGATACAGCCACAGCCAGTGCCTCAACCTCAGCCCAAGGGCCAGATACAGCAACAGCCAGTGCCTCAACCTCAGCCCAAGGGTCAGATACAGCCACAGCCAGTGCCTCAACCTCAGCCCAAGGGCCAGATACAGCAACAGCCAGTGCCTCAACCTCAGCCCAAGGGTCAGATACTGCCACAGCCAGTGCCTCAACCTCAGCCCAAGGGTCAGATACTGCCACAGCCAGTGCCTCAACCTCAGCCCAAGGGTCAGATACTGCCACAGCCAGTGCCTCAACCTCAGCCCAAGGGTCAGATACTGCCACTGCCAGTGCCTCAACCTCAGCCCAAGGGTCAGATACAGCCACAGCCAGTGCCTCAACCTCAGCCCAATGGTCAGATACAGCCACAGCCAGTGCCTCAACCTCAGCCCAAGGGTCAGATACAGCCACAGCCAGTGCCTCAACCTCAGCCCAAGGGTCAGATACAGCCACAGCCAGTGCCTCAACCTCAGCCCAATGGTCAGATACAGCCACAGCCACAGCCAGTGCCTCAACCTCAGCCCAAGGGTCAGATACAGCCACAGCCAGTGCCTCAACCTCAGCCCAAGGGTCAGATACTGCCACAGCCAGTGCCTCAACCTCAGCCCAAGGGTCAGATACTGCCACAGCCAGTGCCTCAACCTCAGCCCAAGGGTCACATACTGCCACAGCCAGTGCCTCAACCTCAGCCCAAGCGTCAGATACAGCCACAGCCAGTGCCTCAACCTCAGCCCAAGGGTCAGATACAGCCACAGCCAGTGCCTCAACCTCAGGCCAAGGGTCAGATACAGCCACAGCCAGTGCCTCAACCTCAGCCCAAGGGTCAGATACAGCCACAGCCAGTGCCTCAACCTCAGCTCAAGGGTCAGATACTGCCACAGCCAGTGCCTCAACCTCAACCCAAGGGTCAGATACTGCCACAGCCAGTGCCTCAACCTCAGCCCAAGGGTCAGATACTGCCACAGCCAGTGCCTCAACCTCAGCCCAAGGGTCAGATACTGCCACAGCCAGTGCCTCAACCTCAGCCCAAGGGTCAGATACTGCAACAGCCAGTGCCTCAACCTCAGCCCAAGGGTCAGATACTGCCACAGCCAGCGCCTCAACCTCAGCCCAAGGGTCAGATACTGCCACAGCCAGTGCCTCAACCTCAGCCCAAGGGTCAGATACTGCCACAGCCAGTGCCTCAACCTCAGCCCAAGGGTCAGATACTGCCACAGCCAGTGCCTCAACCTCAGCCCAAGGGTCAGATGCAGCAACAGCCAGTGCCTCAACCTCAGCCCAAGGGTCAGATACTGCCACAGCCAGTGCCTCAACTTCAACCCAAGGGTCAGATACTGCCACAGCCAGTGCCTCAACCTCAGCCCAAGGGTCAGATACTGCCACAGCCAGTGCCTCAACCTCAGCCCAAGGGTCAGATACTGCCTCAACCTCAGCCCAACGGTCAGATGCTGCAACAGCCAGTGCCTCAACCTCAGCCCAACAGTCAGATGCCGCAACAGCCAGTGCCTCAACCTCAGCCCAAAGGTCAGATGCCGCAACAGCCAGTGCCTCAACCTCAGCCCAATGGTCAGATGCCGCAACAGCCAGTGCCTCAACCTCAGCCCAACGGTCACATGCCACAAAAGCCAGTGCCTCAACCTCAGCCCAAAGGTCAGATGCCGCAACAGCCAGTGCCTCAACCTCAGCCCAAAAGTCAGATGCCGCAACAGCCAGTGCCTCAACCTCAGCCCAAAGGTCAGATGCCGCAACAGCCAGAGCCTCAACCTCAGCCCAACAGTCAGATGCCGCAACAGCCAGTGCCTCAACCTCAGCCCAACAGTCAGATGCCGCAACAGCCAGTGCCTCAACCTCAGCCCAACAGTCAGATGCCACAAAAGCCAGTGCCTCAACCTCAGCCCAAAGGTCAAATGCCGCAACAGCCAGTGCCTCAACCTCAGCCCAATGGTCAGATGCCGCAACAGCCAGTGCCTCAACCTCAGCCCAACGGTCAGATGCCGCAACAGCCAGTGCCTCAACCTCAGCCCAAAGGTCAGATGCCGCAACAGCCAGTGCCTCAACCTCAGCCCAAAGGTCAGATGCCGCAACAGCCAGTTCCTCAACCTCAGCCCAAAGGTCAGATGCCGCAACAGCCAGTACCTCAACCTCAGCCCAAAGGTCAGATGCAGCAGCAGCCAGTGCCTCAACCTCAGCCGAATGGTCAGATGCCGCAACAGCCAGTGCCTCAACCTCAGCCGAATGGTCAGATGCCGCAACAGCCAGTGCCTCAACCTCAGCCGAATGGTCAGATGCCGCAACAGCCAGTGCCTCAACCTCAGCCCAACGGTCAGATGCAGCAACAGCCAGTGCCTCAACCTCAGCCGAATGGTCAGATGCCGCAACAGCCAGTGCCTCAACCTCAGCCCAAAGGTCAGATGCCGCAACAGCCAGTGCCTCAACCTCAGCCCAAAGGTCAGATGCCGCAACAGCCAGTGCCTCAACCTCAGCCGAAAGGTCAGATGCCGCAACAGCCAGTGCCTCAACCTCAGCCAAAAGGTTAGATGCAGCAACAGCCAGTGTCTCAACCTCAGCCCAAAGCTCAAATGCAATAACAGTCATAGCCTTAGTCTACAAATATTTTATTACTACATCATTTATTGTACCTATAATTTCGTAGTATTTCTGTGTCATGAAACTTCTGTGCAGGCTTTCATAAGCTCAGTATTTGTTATTTATTTTGTGCATCATATCATTTGCTTGTGAAGTGCATCTGCATGTATCATATACATACATGTAACAGGTCGTCAGCGAAACGGGCTAGGGGGTCTGGCGTTGAGCCTAGAAAGCCTGAGCCCAAACTCAAGGGGTGCGGTTGGGCACTTAAAAACGCTCCAAAATCACAAAAAATCGCAATTTTTCGGCTAAAAATCGTCAAAAATCGCTAATTTCGGCTCAAATACACCTAAAAGTGCTGTTTTACAGCCGATTTTGGCAATTTTTGCCGCTGAAATTGGAAAAAAAGGGAAAAATTTGCTAAAAAATTACTTGCCAGAAAATCGGAGGGGGGGTGGAAAAATCGTAGAGGGCGGGGGTGGGGTACCCATCCGGGAGTCTGCCCTAAGTTGGGTGGCGGGCAGACCCCCCCGACCCCCTTGTTACATGTATGATCATATACTGAACCTAATTTTTATGTAAATCTTGGTCTCATCCATGTTTTTGATATCACTGTCATTATTATTTAGTACCATGTTATATATATGTTTTAGGTACAAATACAAAGTGTGTACATTGTGAATAGAGAACATAAAGAAAATTGTTTTTGAGGCCTAAAGAAGGAAACACTTAAAGGTTGGCATCGGCAGAATTTGAGGACTACAGCAGGATTTAAAATTTCTCCAGTGAAAAAGTGACAAGGGAACGCAGTGGAAAAATCGACCATCTCATGTTGACAGTCTAATTATAGAAAGGTGGAAAATGGAAGGTAACGAAAACAGAGAAGGAAGCAAGAAAGAGAAATATCTTGAAAAAGTTTGACCTACTCTGAATTAGGTTTCGGCACCAAACCTTTACCGGTAGAAACAAACGATTTTTCCGTTCAGCTAACCTGAATGGGAAAATTTGAAACGCTTCTGTGAGCTCAATTCTTGGCCGTTTGTTCTGTAAATTAGCCTAGAGTTTCTTTTGTAGAAACTGTAGTGGCTGACAAACTGGCAGGAAAAAATGAGCTAACACATGCACATCTGTTGGCGCTAAATTCAAACATAACATAACACTTACTTCCGCATACTAGCAAAGCTAGGTAAGGAACAACCCAATGATGATTTATTTCCACATCCCTGAGTCATGGAGAAAAATAGAAATTTACTAAAAATTATGAAACTGAAAGTATAAATTTTGCTGTTTGGTGTTTTGTAAAGAGACCAAATTTTAGGAAAAGTCCAGAATTTTTGCTAGAAAATTTAAAAAAGTAGTACATGTAGCATAGAAATGATCTGGTAAAACCATGTTGTACCAACCTCTTAATCAAATCTGACACACTATCTTAAAATCTTTTCCATCAGTACAAATACGTATGTCCGAATCTAGTAAGTTGCGTGTAAAAACATTGTATCCTATTAGTTTGGTAGATATGTACATTACTAGAGGCAAAGCCAAAGCGTACAACACTAAAATTGAAATCATCCGTTTTATTATACACTTTAATTTGTAATGAGTCCGTTGCATCCAAATTAAGGTCCAAAAACAGGCTTTATCATTAACACGAAAAGTTCTATCCAAAGGTAGGCAATTAGGGTAAATTTCTTTAGCAAAGATGAAAAAGTTACTACCATTGAAGTTCAAGATGTCATCAATGTATCTACATGTATACTTTAATTCCAGTGCTTTGCGTCTATTACTACTATTTTTTAAAGAATGAAAATTCCTACATAGCTAATGCTAGATCCGCGATAGGCGGACAAGCATTACCACCCAGTGGCGTATCCAGGGGGTGTACGGTGTGTACACCCCCCTTTGCGGTGGAGGTAGGAAGAAAAAGTCTGTCAAAAATATAAGAAACTAATGAATTATGTACTAAAACTGTCTATTTTGTGCTCAGAATGCCTTCTAAATGCGTTTTTGAGGGCCAAGTTTTCAAAATTTTCTTGCCTCAGGCCATTATACATTACTAAAACTTGTAATTTCTGTTAATTTTAAGCTCGGAATGCGTTTTAAACGCGTTTTTGAGGGCTAATTTTGCTAAATTTTCCTACCCTGGTTGGGCACTTTCAAAATTTTTTCACCCCCCCCCTTTCCAAAATCCTGGATACGCCACTGTTACCACCCATAGGCACTCCGCAGATCTGACGAAAATTATAACCAGCAAAAGTAATATGTGTTTGAGAAATATTCATAAGCAAATTCATAAGTCCATTGAACATCAGTAGTAGGGGAGCAAACCTCCCTGTTGCATGTGCTTATGTTACTGTATGTGCATTAATTTTGGAGTTACCATTTAATGAAAAATAAAGGGGTACGTATACTGTAACCATACATACTGTACATGAAAAAGTCATCCGCCGAAGGGGGGATGGGTGATGCGGGGGTCTGTCACCGGCCCGTGGTCTGAGCCCAAATTCTAGCCCGGGGGTTGGGTACTAAAATCGTTTGCAATTTATGTGTCTGAAATTGAAAAAAATCGCAAAAATGTGCTCAAAAAATTACTTGCCAGAAAAAATCAGAGGGGGGGTCGGAAAAATCGTCTGGGGTCCCCATCAGGGGAGTCTGGCATAAGTAGGGTGGGGACAAACCCCCAGACCCCCTTTTACATGTATGGCTATAACTCACTCAACTCAAGACTGAGCCTACGTAGTGTACCAACTTTTAACTCTCTATGCCAAAGTTTGATTTTCGGTATCCGAATTGATCAGTGATCAAAGGGTGGATCATGTCAAACACTGACCATTAAAAAATTTCAATTCAAGCCTTATCTTTTAATTAAAACGCGCTAAAATCACATTCGAGGCGTTTTGGAGGTTTTAGAAATTTTCGGCGAAACCCTAGGACCCCCGCCTGCCAGAACGTATGAAACACATGTATGAAGCAAAGCAAACACATAATTCAGAGCTGGACCCGGGTCTTATAAACTGGAAAATGCATCAGACAGATCATGCTTTCTGACTACGTTGCTGCATCTGCCATAAGACCTGGGTCTAATAATCGGAAAAGAAAACGTCATATAACCGGGGCAAACTGCGCGGCACTTAAATGTTCTCATCAGTTGTCCGGAAGTTGTATGAAAGGAAAGAGGAACTATAAGAAGTGCGAGAAAGGTGTTAACTGTGTGTGGCCTACAAACCAAACCGGAGACAGGCGCAGAAAACAAATTTCTAGACATGTTCTTTGTAAGGACGCGCGAAAAAGGTTCTCTATCTGACACTCCTCGCGCGATCTAAACCAATTTATGACTTCCGAAAACAGGTAGAAAGAAGATGGGCAAAACGAAACAGAACGAGTATTAAAGTGGGAGGTGCTCCCTTTTCACGCATTCTATATCCAATTTAGTTCGAACTCAACTTTCTGCTCTGACCAGATGATTGTGCAGGCTGAGTTGTGGTTTCTGGTTCCGTTCCTTTGTCTCGTCTGTGCTCAGCAAGACCACCACCCGTTTTGTTGCTACTGGGCAGCTAATGGCGAATGTAATACCAACTTGGTTTTTATGCGAACCAAATGTCAAAAATCCTGCGGAACACATGGATGCGAAGGTACAGTGGTGATTTAGTGTATTTTATTCAAACTCCCCCAGTGGCCTACCCAGGGGGTGTAGGGCGTACTTTGCGGTGGAGGTAGGGATGAAAAATTAGACAAAAATAAGAGAAATTAATTGATTATGTACTAAAACTGTCATTTTATGCGCAGAATACCTTTTAAATGCGTTTTCGAAGGCTAAATTTTCAAAAATTTCTCGCCTGGTTGGGCAGAAGGCCAACCAGGCCACTTTAAACTACTAAAACTTGTAATTTCTGTCAATTCTAAGCTCAGAATGCTTTTTAAACACCTTTTTGATGGCTAATTTTGCGAAATTTTCTCGCCCTTGTTGGGCAGCGGCCCAACCAGGCAACTTCAAAATTGTATACACGCACACCTTGCAAAATCCTCCGTACGCCACTGAACTCACCGTTTGTAGTATCAACTGAAGAACTGTGGTAATTTATTATCTCTCGTCTCATCAAAATCTCTTTTTTACGCCGTTTCATCATTTTAACCTTTTGGCTTTCTTTTCTTATCCATGCAAGTAATCTCGCCCACCATAAATATCATAACCAGCGTTGGGTAGCTGTTAAAAAATGTTAATAAGACGCTAAAAGCCATTTTATATAAGAGCGGTACGGTTTCTTCTACAGACGGCATGCTGTCAAATCTGACACCCACTATTTGTAAACATACAACACACATTTCACATAAAATGACAGAAAAGGACCGATTGTAAGTTTTTAGTTTTCTCCAGGTCAGGTGTTGGTATGATTTGCTTGCCCGCCCATCCCTACAAACGTTTTTGAACTTGGGAGAGCTGCTGACTTCATAGAAACTATAAAAACTGTTTTCAGGTATACTGGAAGCATACAGCTGCAGAGTTCAGTTGAATATAGACGACTGCCCGTACAAGGCAAACACCAGAGTATCATGGCCAAAACATGAACTGCATGCAATGCTACGAAAATCAGGGAAGAATGATTCCATATCATTTAGTAGTGATGACACTCCAGAACAAACATTGCCAATACTAAAAGAAGAACCAACTCTAGCTCATCATTTTTCACAGCCTCAACACCAGCAGCAGCAGAATGTGAATCAACCACTACCTAAACGACCACTCTTTCTGCCCAAACATCAACCAACACCTGACCCCCCACTACCTGATTCAGCACCCGATCAAGTATTTTATCCAGATCCAGTATTTGATCAAGTACCTGATCCTCAGTTTCAACAGTGGACTCACAGGCAGCCTCAACTTCAAGGCCAAACACAGATTAAAACCGTGCCACAAGCAAATTTCCAAGCAAATGCTAGAAGGCCGGCTGGAAATAATCAAGAAGAACAAATAAAGGTCATACAGCGCCACCGATTTCTTTTGAACACTAGAAAACAAACGCCCAATGGTCAGATACCACAACAGACACCACCTTGGTCTCTGCCCAAGGGTCAGATACCACAACAGACACCGACTCGGTCTCTACCCAAGGGTCACATACCGCAACAGACACCGACTCGGTCTCTACCCAAGGGTCAGATACCACAACACCCTCCACTTCAACCTCCACTCAATGGCCACATACAGCAACAGCTTCCACCTCAACCTCTGCCCAAGGGTCAGACAGCACAACAGACCCCACCTCACTCTCAGCCCAAGGGTCAGATACCACAACAGACCCCACCTCACTCTCTGCCTAAGGGTCAGATACCACAACAGACCCCACCTCACTCTCTAACCAAGGGACAGACACCACAACAGACACCACCTCACTTTCAGCCCAAGGGTCAGATACCACAACAGACCCCACCTCACTCTCTGCCTAAGGGTCAGATACCACAACAGACCCCACCTCACTCTCTAACCAAGGGACAGACACCACAACAGACACCACCTCACTTTCAGCCCAAGGGTCAGATACCACAACGCCCTCCACTTCAACCTCCACTCAATGGTCAGATACAGCAACAGCTTCCACATCAAGTTCTGCCCAAGGGTCAGGCACCACAAGAGACCCCACCTCACTCTCTGCCCAAGGGTCAGATACCACAACACCCTCCACTTCAACCTCCACTCAATGGTCAGATGCAGCAAAAGCTTCCACATCAACCTCTGCCCAAGGGTCAAACACCACAACAGACCCCACCTCACTCTCAGCCCAAGGGTCAGATACCACAACACCCTCCACTTCAACCTCCACTCAATGGTCAGATACAGCAAAAGCTTCCACCTCAACCTCTGCCCAAGGGTCAAACAGCACAACAGACCCCACCTCATTCTCAGCCCAAGGGTCAGATACCGCAACACCTTCCACTTCAACCTCCACTCAATGGTCAGATACAGCAAAAGCTTCCACATCAACCTCTGCCCAAGGGTCAAACACCACAACAGACCCCACCTCACTCTCAGCCCAAGGGTCAGATACCACAACACCCTCCACTTCAACCTCCACTCAATAGTCAGATACAGCAAAAGCTTCCACCTCAACCTCTGCCCAAGGGTCAAACACCACAACAGACCACACCTCACTCTCTGCCCAAAGGTCAGATACCACAACAGACCCCACCTCACTCTCTGCCCAAGGGACAGACACCGCAACAGACCTCACCTCACTCTCTGCCCAAGGGTCAGATACCACAACACCCTCCACTTCAACCTCCACTCAATGGTCAGATACAGAAACAGCTTCCACCTCAACCTCTGCCCAAGGGTCAGACACCGCAACAGACCCCACCTCACTCTCTGCCCAAGGGTCAGATACCACAACAGACCCCACCTCACTCTCTGCCTAAGGGTCAGATACCACAACAGACCCCACCTCACTCTCTGCCCAAGGGACAGACACCGCAACAGACCCCACCTCACTCTCTGCCCAAGGGTCAGATACCACAACACCCTCCACTTCAACCTCCACTCAATGGTCAGATGCAGAAACAGCTTCCACCTCAACCTCTGCCCAAGGGTCAGACACCGCAACAGACCCCACCTCACTCTCTGCCCAAGGGACAGATACCACAACAGACCCCACCTCACTCTCTGCCTAAGGGTCAGATACCACAACAGACCCCACCTCACTCTCTGCCCAAGGGTCAGATACCACAACAGATCCCACCTCACTCTCTGCCTAAGGGTCAGATACCACAACAGACCCCACCTCACTCTCTGCCCAAGGGACAGACACCGCAACAGACCCCACCTCACTCTCTGCCCAAGGGTCAGATACCACAACAGACCCCACCTCACTCTCTGCCTAAGGGTCAGATACCACAACAGACCCCACCTCACTCTCTGCCCAAGGGACAGATACCACAACAGACCCCACCTCACTCTCTACCTAAGGGTCAGATACCACAACAGACCCCACCTCACTCTCTGCCCAAGGGACAGACACCGCAACAGACCCCACCTCACTCTCTGCCCAAGGGTCAGATACCACAACAGACCCCACCTCACTCTCTGCCTAAGGGTCAGATACCACAACAGACCCCACCTCACTCTCTGCCCAAGGGACAGACACCGCAACAGACCCCACCTCACTCTCTGCCCAAGGGTGAGATACCACAACACCCTCCACTTCAACCTCCACTCAATGGTCAGATGCAGAAACAGCTTCCACCTCAACCTCTGCCCAAGGGTCAGACACCGCAACAGACCCCACCTCACTCTCTGCCCAAGGGACAGACACCGCAACAGACCCCACCTCACTCTCTGCCCAAGGGTCAGATACCACAACACCCTCCACTTCAACCTCCACTCAATGGTCAGATACAGAAACAGCTGACACCTCAACCTCTGCCCAAGGGTCAGACACCGCAGCAGACCCCACCTCACTCTCTACCCAAGAGTCAGATACCACAACAGACCCCACCTCACTCTCTTCCCAAGGGACAGACACCGCAACAGACCCCACCTCACTCTCTGCCCAAGGGTCAGATACCACAACACCCTCCAGTTCAACCTCCAGTCAATGGTCAGATACAGAAACAGCTTCCACCTCAACCTCTGCCCAAGGGCCAGACACCGTTTCAGACCCCACCTCACTCTCTGCCCAAGGGTCAGATACCACAACAGACCCCACCTCACTCTCTGCCCAAGGGACAGACACCGCAACAGACACCACCTCGTTTTCTGCCCAAGGGTCACATTCCACAACAGCCTCCACTTCAGCCTCCACTCAATGGTCAGATACAGCAACAGGTCCCACCTCAGCCCTTGCCCAAGGGTCAAGTACCACAACAGAGCCCACCTCATTCTCTGCCCAAGGATCAGATACCACAACAGCCTCCACTTCAACCTCCACTGAATGGTCAAATACAACAACAGCTCCCACCTCAACCAAAGGATCAGATGCAGCAACAGCAATAGCCTCAGTTGACGAACATTTTACTACAACATGGACTGTTGTCATACGTTCTGTGTATTCATGTGGCATGAAGCACTTGCACAGAAAAGCAGTATTGTTCGATATGCTCAGTTTTCTTATTTATTTTGTGCATCACACTGTTTGTTTGCAAAGTGCATCTGCATCTATCGTCTGAACTTATATAAATTCTGAGAGCACTAGAACCTAAAAAAATTTTTACTGATAACAGACGTAGCACCTGACAATGTCAAGCAGTGTTTTCCCCATGGCCAGAGCTAGGGCGGAGTCGGATCGCTTTCAAATGAAATATGTGTGTGTACAGTAGAAGTAATTGAAAAATAATTTGTTTATGATATGCGGTAGAGAAGCTTAGCATTAAATCTAGATGTTTATTTGAAAATTCTAACCAAATTTCCAAAAATTCACTTAGACAAGGAAAAAATGATGGGGCCGGGCTGGATTTAAAATTCCCGACGGACACACCTGAGCGGCAAGCCGGGCTTGGCTACCCGGCCCTACTAAATTCTTTCAGATAAGCACTGCAAAATGCACACATCAGTAACCAAAACAGTAAACAATGTTTTTGAAATCAATCGTTACCATAAGGATTGACGAAATATAATGTACAGGGTGTGTCAAAAAAAACAACCCAGCAGAGTTTTTGCTGTAGCAACCGCAAATCTCAACCGAATTGAATGAATCCTGCTTTAAATGAAAGATAAATAAATTCTTGAAAGACTGGTGAAGGCCCTATTAAGATACGATGCTTAGTTCCTGAGATATTTTCCTTCAAACTCAAAACAGAGATTTTGGCAGTGAACAAGAGCGATTCCGTTGCACTTCACAACAAAACGGATTCCTACTGCTGAGGGGCAACAAGACTTTTAGAAATGAAGTAACCAAGCATGTGTGGCACCAGAAAAACGTCGTTACGTTAGCCCTGAGCAGTAGGAATCGGTTTTATTATGAAGTGCAACAGAATAATAAAAATCGCTCTTGTTCATAGCCAAAATCTGTCTTGACTTTGAGTGCAAATATCTCAGGAACCAAGCATCATATCTTAATAAAAGCTTCACCAAACTTTCAAGAATTAATTTATCTTTCATATAAAATAGGACTCACTGAAATTGGTTGAGATTTGCGGCTGCTACAGTAAAAAATCTGCTGGGTTGTTTTAATCTCTGTTGTGCACTGCCAAAATCTCTGTTTTGATTTTGAAAGCAATTATCTCAGGAACTAAGCAACGCATCTTAATAAAGGCTACACCAGTCGTTCAAGAATTTATTTATCTTTCATTTAAAGCAGGATTCATTCAAATCGGTTGAGATTTGCGGTTGCTACAGCAAAAAATCTGCTGGGTTGTTTTTTTTTACGCACCCTGTATATTTTTTGTGTTGCGTTGTGTAGTCCATGTAAATAAATTTTTGCAACTTTTCCGGTATTTCTTTCTGTCAATAAACTTGATGGGTTGTTTTGTTGCGCTGGTCAAGATGCAGTTTGTGTTGTTGGTGTCTATCGTGTGTCTTGTGGCGCCAACAACTCAGACAGACCGCTGTGCCTGGTTCAACGTATCCTTGGCCGACCCAGCCTATCAAGAGGAACTGATGCCACGTCATCTCTACCCAGCAGTGCTGCGCGGCGCTGAGGACATTGCAATGGTGACTGAGGTTTTCCGCAGCTTTCAGCAGGACAAGCTTTTGTCTGAGTCCTTTCACTGGCGTCTACTCAACAACAGAACTGTGGTGGCCGTTCTAACCGACCGACCGTTTCTGCAAGACCAGCGACCCATCTCCTGGTTCCCGGCTTTGTGGCTCCGCTGCCACAGTCAGTCGCGCAGTCTCTGCAAGTGGATGGGTGGGGCAATGCCAGACGTACTGTTTGGAAGAGAAATAGCTACTAACCAGTTCGACTTCAACAGCACCGACCAACGATTCCACTCCAGACTACTAACTATTGACGTTCTGCCCGATGGTGAGGAAGTAGTTGGAAATTTGCATACAACCTACACAAATTGCAGACATGTGTGGTTCAACGAAAGCTATGAAAACGATTCAAGTAAAGGGTCCGCTAGTGGCGACCAGTTACCAAGAACGATGCTACACACTGAGCAGACAAAAAGCTGGGTACGACGAAGCCAAGACAACGTGCAGAGGACTGGGACCGCGATGGCAGCTGGCTACCTTTGCTGACCGAGTACTCTCTGGGTTGGACCGATCGTTGAAGCTTGCCATCACCTTCACAAACTTGAACAAATCTGTGAGTTCTTTCGCCATGTTGGGGCTGGTTTTAGTAGGTAAAGTTGTGTTCAGCAAATATCCAATGCCTGGTTGGGAGGAGTGAACAGGAACATGGGCTGGATGTGGGACAAATCATATGGCACAGGAATGAGCGACGATGCTATAGATCAGACTCAGTTTCGGTGGTCCTCCAGCCAACAGGGAGACTGCGTTAGCATTCGGCTAGATTCACAATCGTCAACCACAATTCTGGCTAAGACTGACTGCTCCGATCGGTTGCCGTTCATCTGCGAATACAGAGACCTTTTTGGTAGGAGAGTCATTCACTAAATTTCCACTATAAGTCTGTCAGTTTTAGCAGCTAACCGGTCCATTACTCTTGTCCAGCGAGAATTCAAATCTGATACTCGATTATTTACGATTCTTGTTGAGCCAGAGGACTGGAAAGATTGCAGTGAGTTGATTTTTGTTTTCGTTCATTCGTTGGTTCGTTTGTTTGTTCGTTCGTTCGTTCATTCGTTTTTTCGTTCGTTCGTTCGTTCGTTCGTTCGTTCGTTCGTTCGTTCGTTCGTTCGTTCGTTCGTTCGTTCGTTCGTTCGTTCGTTCGTTCGTTCGTTCGTTCGTTCGTTCGTTCGTTCGTTCGTTCGTTCGTTCGTTCGTTCGTTCGTTCGTTCGTTCGTTCGTTCGTTCTCAACCCTAACTGCTCCTATTTTTAGGGTGTTCACACGACGCAAACCATGTACCATACTGCTACAGCATCACTACGAATAAGTTTCCGATCCTGAGCAGCAATTTCAAAACGATCTCTCCTCATCACGAAAAAATTCTGAATCTGGCCACAATACGCACTCAGCTAGAACAGCTAGAAATCGAAGAGATGTTGAAGAAACTGATGAGTTCTGGTAAGACAATCCTTTTCCTTTGGTAACTGGCGCTTAGAATGACTGTTGCTTGAAACAGTGAACAATTTAAATGATACTGACTGAGTTATAGGGTTCGAACTGGATGACCCTTGCATTGCCATAGAATCAGACAAGAAAACAAGATTCAAAGCGTCGATCGGCTCATACTGCTACGCGGTGACAAGAGCAGAGTTCAAGAGCAATTCGCAAGCTCTGCGGGCCTGTGCAGCTGAATCTATGGGTTCTCTAGCCAGAACTGACAGTCGGTCACTTTTGGACCAGCTGTACAAGCAACTTTCGGTAAGTTCTTGTAAAATAGAGATAGTAGAGTAATCGATAAGGTCAGTTACAGAATCAGTCACTGACCTTGCCCAGTCGTTTATGGACCGGTCTGCGTCGTCTCGAGAAGTTCAGAAATCACAGTTGGGGGTGGACAGCGGAACCGTTCGACTGCTCGCCGGCGACTAGCTGTGATCGGAACCACAGAGTGTCTCCCTACCGATTGATTTCACCGGTTGAAGACGAGTTCACCTGGCAGCAGGTGGTCGAAGAGGATGTGCTGGCGGAGAGAGACAAGTTCAGAGCCACAGGTCATGGCTGTGTTGTGGTGGACATGGAGAGCGGTGCCCACAATCAACTGACTACAGTCGACTGCAACGAACAGCACTCGTTCATTTGCCATAAGAAACTGAGCCGCTCTAAAACAGGTGCTTTTTCTATTTTACGTCTTGAATGAATTAGGAGTAGGCCATCTTTACAATTTCTAACGGAAAATTGCATGTAATATTTTTGAAAATTAGCAATTTTTAGTACTCTATAAAATTACCTACCCCTCTGAAATTTGGACTAAACCCCATCCTCTTCCCCTCCCCTGTCTGAGCTTAGACCACAAAGCCAGTTCTCTCCCATAGTCCCATGATGGATGCGGACCTGTTGCATGTACATACATGTGATCAAAAGTTACTTTAAAGTACTACAGAACGGCACTACTACGTTTCATGTTCAGTATTAACTAACAGTGTCACAATATGCGTGAATTTTTACCTGTATATTATATAACCCCATTTCTACATGGTGTCCCAAAAAACGGGACGTACCCCCTAGCAGTGTTGTGCCGGTTGAATTTAGTTAGTTATTTACTAAGTAGAAACATTAGTTAGTGAGTTAGTTACTAACTTTTACTAACTAAACTCAGATTTCGCTTAACTAAACTCAACTCAAACTAAACTCATTTTCAGAAAATTACTAAGTATAAAATCGAGTTACTTAGTTATGAGTTTAGTAACATTCAGTTTAGTTATAGTGTTAAAGATAGGCGCTTTGGCCATAAGCATCTAGTTTGGAGTCTAAATTCTCAAAAATTCCGGGGTCTGATTCAGATTCTATTCTATTCTGGGGTCTCTCACAAACAGGGCACAAGGTTTCATTGGTATAAATTCCAATGCTTGTGCGAAAAAACAGAATACTTCAGTGGCGTACCCAAGGGTGTCGGGTGTGCACAGCGCCATTTGCGGTGGATATACACAAGGAGAAAAAATTAGACAAAAATAAGAGAAATGAATTATGTACTAAAACTGTCTGTTTTATGCTCAGAATACCTTTTAAATGCGTTTTCGAAGACTAAATTTTCAAAAATTTCTCGCCTTCGTCGGGAAGAAGCCCAACTCGAGCAGCGGTAGCAGAGGTTTAAACTACTAAAACTTGTGATTTCTGTCATTTTTAAGCTCGAAATGCTGTTTAAACACGTTTTTGAAGACTAATTTTGCGAAATTTTCTCGCCCTTGTTGGCCAGCGGCCCAACCAGGCACCTTAAAAATTTTACACCCTCTGCAAAATCCTGGGTACGCCACTGGAATACTTCTTGCAATTCGCAATGGTTTATGTATACTGTAATGATACGTAGCTATCTATGTATGTACAGGCCATCCGACAAAGGGGGTTGCGAGGTTCGAGTCCGGTCATGGGCCCAAATCGGGCAGGATCGAGTACTAAAAATTGCAAAAAAAATGCTAACACGAGACACAGCTAAAAGTCAGTGTTTTTTCTAAAAAATTAAAAATTGGCCCAAAAGTTGTGCTCCAGAAAAATCGATTGGGAAGTCCTCCTAAGCTTCCGATCTATAGGCTGGCCTTTTCTTGGGTGGGGCAACCCTCGTAACCACAGTATTACTGTACGTACATGCACGACTGTATAAAGTCTGCTCAATTTACTGAATTTTTATAGAAAATAATGAGAAATACTGTTATTTTGTGAATATTTTGAACCTAATGAGCTCTACAGATCTAAAACAAATCGTTTAATGCATTAATGACCTTATTTCTGCCAGATTATTTTAACTAAACTCATAACTAAGTAACTCGATAATTTTTGACTAACTTACTAAACTCAGAGGGCGAATTTAGTAACTAAACTTTTGCTTACTAAATTCAAATTTGAAAAGTTGTAACTAACTTTTACTAACTAAATTCGGAAAATTTTCGTTCGGCACAACACTGCCCCCTAGGGGTACTTCTATGTTTTTAAAACAGGCCTCAGGAGCGTGCCCTATACTGATGTGTCCCCTAGGGGTATTTTAATATTTGGAAAACAGGCCCTCCGGAGCGTGCCGATACTGATGCGATGTGTACTCCTAGGGGTATTTTTATATTTGGAAAACAGGCCCTCCGGAGCATACCCTGTACTGATCCATCCTCCTAGGGGTATTTTTATAGTTGCAAAACAGGCCCTCCGAAGCGTACCCTATACTGATGTGTCCTCCTAGGGGTATTTTTATATTTGGAAAACAGGCCTACCGGAGCGTGCCTTTCAGGGGTACTTTTGTATTTAGCAAAAAAGGCCCCCGGGGCATGCCCTCTGCTGATGTAGTGATCAATAGACTCGTCAGGCGAAGGGCTTTCAAATGATATATGACCTGACCATTTTGGGCGATTTTGAAATTTTGCAATTTTGCCAAAAAATAATCGATCATCGATATCTATCGATAAAACTTGTTATTTTATAATTTGTTATGATCATTAAAAACATTAGTTTCTGTTTGGGAACGGTTCCTGATTTCCCCCCAACTATACCTGATCCCAAGCTAGTGCTGGAAGTAATTTCCCGTTTCTTGGGGCAACTGTATATAGGGAATAACTACATACATTACTGTTTAGATTACGATCATGTCTTGACTATTGATTTTGGTGTGCTCAGCATATGTGCCCTGCAGTTCACTGTGGTTGATGATCTGGGAAATAGTTTTATAGTCTACCATCCTAGGCTGGGTTATGGGGCCCAAAAGAGAGTGGCGATCAGGTTTAGACGGAGCTTACTGCCTGGCAAGGTATTTGTATATGCTAAAGCATATAGGTATTGCATGCTACCTAGCGATTCTTAGTACTCAAAGGTGCGCGCTTCACTGGATTGTAATGAGGACTCTTACCAGGGAGCCTTCTGTAGAAATTGGATGGACTTTGCCATCGCAGTACCTTCAGTTTACTGGACAAGACATTACTACCAGTCTCTGTACAGATCTCTTCCTGGTCTCTATCATCGTGGGGCTGAGACTGTTGGCTCGCTGCTTGCTTCAGGAGGTCGCTTTGGGCACGGTCTGCTGCAAAGGAAACCTGTATCAGTACATGGATCTCAACCAAGAAGCTCACTGCCCGGTTCGGCTGTGTTCACTGAGTCAATCGCTGAAGCTGGACAGCCTGCAGCTAAGCTGTCCGAAGCAGTGGAAAGTAATCTTGCCTACACTGAATTTGAACTACCCGAGTCGTCTGTACCCCTGGAATCTCATGGGCCTGCGAGTGAAGTACAAGAACCAGTGGAAAAGACAGACGTTCATAAACCTGTACCAGTGGATGCATCTGAACCAAGAAGCTCTTTGCATAGTTCAGATTCGTTCACTGAATCAATCGCAGAAGCTGAAGCGCCTGCAGCTACTAAGCTATCAGAAGCAGCCGAGAAGACAGCAGTAAAACCTAATCTGGCCTCTGCTGAATTTGAAGTACCCGAGTCGTCTGTACCCCTGGAATCTCATGGGCCTGCGAGTGAAGTAAAGGAACCAGTGGAAAAGACAGACGTTCATAAACCTGTATCAGTGGATGCATCTGAACCAAGAAGCTCTTTGCATAGTTCAGATTCGTTCACTGAATCAATCGCAGAAGCTGAAGCGCCTGCAGCTACTAAGCTATCAGAAGCAGCCGAGAAGACAGCAGTAAAACCTAATCTGGCCTCTGCTGAATTTGAAGTACCTGAGGCGGCTGTACCCCTAGAGCCTGATCAGCCGGCGAGTAGAGTTGAAGGACCGCTGAGAAAGTCAGACGTTCATCTATCTGAAGCTCCTCCAAAAAAGCCAAAAAAGCTAACAGGTGAAGAAAAACGGATTCATAAGGAGGGCCTGAGGAGTGCAGTGAAGAACAAGCTGGTAAATGAGATCTTGGCTAATGCACTAGACAGATGGGATGAAGAAGCTCTGTACATAGGAGAGGCTGAAAAGAGGAAACTCACCTTGGATTCTGAAATCGAACATCTAGAAATAGTGATTAAACAGTTGGACGAAGAGATACCGATGTTGTCTAGCGAAAAAATTAGGGCAGTGAATGACTACAACAAAAAGCAAACAGAATATAACAACGCAGCGAAAAAGAAAAAAAACATTCCGGAAAAACTTCGTCTGGAACTCAGTGCAGCTATGGAGGCAAATGATGCTGCAGTGAAAAAAGTGGATCAAGCGGTGCAAGAACGCACAGCTGCAATGAAAGAGCACCAGGACAAAGCAGATGAATCGCTTAAGCTGGAAACAGAAATAATACCCGACAGTAACGATAGACTCGCCAGAATTGATTTGTATATAAAAGCAGTAGACAATGAGATAACGAATTTAGAAAAAGTTACAGGAACTAAGCAGCTGGAGGAACTGTACAATAAACACGTTGTAGAACGTGCAGCAGTTGCAGAGGAAGAAGGAGCACAACAAGTAATGCAGAGTGAGCCTGAGCCAGGGAGTGCAGCTGAGCCAATTCTTCCTACCCCACCAGCAGCAGAGCCCATAAAAGAGCCAAAACAACCAGCAACGCCACCTGAGTCAGAAATATCTGATGAAGAGCTCATACCTTCTTCACCAGAGACCGAAACGCCCAGATCTGAATCTCCTCCAGTGCCATTCGATTTTGACGAAGCAAAACAGTGGCGTAAGCAACAGATGAAGAGAAAAGTGCTAGAGAAAGTGGACCGGGAAATAGCAGAAGCAGATGAGAAAACTAAATATTTGAGGAACCAAGTACAGAACAAACAAGACAGATTACAGAATGTAGTGGATCCGAGAATCGAAGAACTGCGCAAACAGCTGCAGCCATTGAAGAATAGTGAGGACAAGTTGGCTGACATAGCAAAAAAGACAGGGAAGAAGTACCTAAGGAAGTATGAAGACCTTCAAAACGGAAAGCCAAAGAAAAAGCAAGAACTTGGACAAAAGTTTGATAAAGCTAAGGAAGAAAACGACAATGCAGTGAAAAATCTGGAAGCAGCACAGAAAGCACACTCAGATACACTCAATGAACTTACGAATCTGCGAGCCGAATCGTCTGAGCTGGCAAGGCAAATAAATCAAGATTCTGTCAATCTGGTTATTTATGAAAAATCTGTAGAAGCAATGAGAAGAAACCGAAAACCGATAATAAATGAAAAAAGTGGTAAGGAGCTGGAAAAACTATATGAGCGACACATTAAAAGTCATGAGGAAGATATTGCTGAAAGTAAAGCAGCTTTGAAGGAAGACCGTGAAAAAAGAAGGCAGGAGATCCGGCTTAAAATTGCTGAGCGACAAAGACAGGCTGTGCTTAAACAACTGAACAGCGCAAATGATCAGTATGTGAGTGAATTATTAGCAGTTGACAATGCCGCCCAGCACTCAAGAGAGCACTTTGAGCAAATGGAATATGCCAAGGTGAAATATGCTCAAAAACGAAACGCAGATAAACTACAGTCCATTATAACAGCAGAGCAAGAGAAACCACCTGGACAAAGAAAAGCAGATCTGGCTGAACTTGAGAGCAGATGGAAACACTTCAAGAGACGCACTGGAATTGCCGACCACTTCAAACAAGACAAACTGATCGACTTGGAAATGGAGAATATTGAAAGTAGGCTGAAAATTGTTGATGAACAAGAACAAAAGCTCAAGAAAATTTTGGCAGACTCTAAATTTGAGGAATTGGAAAATGCTCCAGATGACCTCGCAGCGGCATTTATAGATGTCGCTATAACCCAGGAAGACTATAAACATCAGCTAGAGGAATTGAAGACACAAAAAGAAGCTTATTCCTATGCATCGATACAGGCTAAGATGGCAGCTGAACAGGCTGAAGATGTACGATTCAAGCTGTTAGAAGAAATGATGGAGGTGCAGCAAGAATACATGGGTTTGGTACCAGAGCAGACTGATGAACTGACATTGCTAAAGGAGAGAAAAAGAAAGGGCTACCAGCAATCGATGACTGAGCAAATAGATGCCACTACTGAAGAACTGCTCGAAGAGATCAATCAAAGATACAATCCCAAAATAGAAGAATTGGAAAGTCAGGAAGAGAGACTGACAGCCCAAATAAGTGAGCTGGGAGCGCAACCACTTGCTCCATTGCAATCCGAACTGGCTGAGGTGCGGATAGAGAACAGGAAGGCAAAATTGCAAAAAGAGAAGGAACAAGTTGAAACCAACATCCAGAGAGCAAGAGCACATGGGGCAAACTATGAACACAACAGACAACTAATCAAAAAATATTCTCAGTTATTTGTGTCTCAAGTAATAAGTCCAGAGCAGATTCAGGCAGACATTACTGGGCCCCGTTCCAAACAAGCGTCCGACATACAACTGCTACGGCAGAGACTTACGAGTTTGGATGACGAATTGAATGCTCTTTCTCCACAACCTCCCTCTCCATCACCAGAGCCCAGCAGCCCAATTGATGTAAAAGATAAGAAGAAAGTGCCAACAGAAGCGCCAGAGAAACCACCAAAGTCTTTGGAAAAGATACAGGAACCAAAGAAAAAACAACAGGGTAAAGAAGAAGCAATGGAACCAAGCATGCCGGCAGAACCAGAAGGAGAGTTAGAGCAACCGATTGCAAAAGAAGAACGAACCCGAGGAAAAGGCTCAGCCTGGTTAACATACATGATGTTGAGGTTGCAGTTTCCCAGGAGTGCAGAGAAATCTGTGCGCACCATTACTTCAGCTGGGACAATTGGTGAAAGTGGAGAGCGGGTTGCATTTACTGCGGCCATTTGGCTGAGTATGATTGTTGGATTCCTGCCATTTATGCCGTTTATAAATGAGCTTCACCTCATCACCAAGTTGGCCTTCTGTGGAGTTCACTATGGTTCTCATCTGTTCGCCCCTGAGGCATGTGCTGTAAAGAAAATCACACTGCAGATCCCAGAACTTGGAGCCTTTTACGAGTTTGAGAATGAACTGGGACCTCAGAAGATGCGTCGTTGGGGAGTTAACTTTATTGGACAGCAAGAAGCTCATTTTCCTCTCAAACACAGTTCTGGAACTGGAGGTACTTGACCAACTCTAAGCAAAAAACTCATACTGCTCACTTTTCAGTCAGAAATCACATGGACAATCGATGTCTGGGCCTGTCTATCCAATTGCCCACGTACCTATGGAAGAAAGGAAACGATGCATATTGTTTCACCATGCCTCTGCATGTGGCCAACGACTATAAGGAGGCTGATCAATACTGCAAATCAAAGAATTTTTCATTAGCAGTTTTACCCAGAGCAGCTCCTGATCTACTGAATTCCCTATGGACGCAAACCAAACAGGTATCACCTGTGTGCTCTTCTTGAAACCTAAACATTTCCATTTCAGCTGTTCAATGCCAAAAGTCTCTATCAGATCAGGTTTGCATACATTGGTCTGTCCCATCTGGGAGAGACATGGCGCTGGTCTCACACCTATGACAGTTTCGTTTGCAATCAATCAGCCTGCCACTGTCTGAATGTCAGTGGAGATTGTGGGCCAGTCAACTGGAGATCAGACGCCATCCTGACGTCTGCTCATGGTGGATTCATCGATGGTTGCAGTCAAGTCGTGCTGCAAGCTAGCTCTTACAATGTAGAACTCGGCCCCTGCAACACCAAAGCTGCTTGGCCTGCTCTGTGTCAGTACGGACCCTATGGTTGGTGCAAGCTATTCTGCTGAAGTCAGTCACTCTAACGTTTTCAGATGTCAAACACTTTTGGATAGGACTGTATTGTGAAGTTCCCACTGTTCACGAGAGCTGTCACTGGCTGGACGGCACTCAATTCTTCTTCAACAACTTTCTGCTTGATCAAGGTCAGTCTCAGCTTAAGGAACACAACTGCGTAGCGATGAGGGCCGACCGACTGCAGCAAACGTTCAGTGAGTTGAACAGACAGTCTGTCTGAACGAATGGCCATAGTCATGGTTTCAGAATGGGTGTTTCAAAGTTGCACTGCTCAGTTGCCGGGGCTGCAGGAATCTATGCGCTATTGTGACAGTAAGTGCAGGCATTGTCATTCATTTTGATCAAGTCAACAGATTCAGAATGGTCATGCGCCGATGCAAACCACTGTTCTGATGCAATTCTCAACCTGACTGTGCCGTCACAGTGGAGCAGTTGTAATCTACATTTCAGCTCTGCTACCAATGTTGTTATGGAGAAATGTAAGTAAAGGCACTAATGTTCTTCCAATATGTTCTTCTTTCCTTACAGGTTCCAAACTCAAAGTGCCAGGAACAAAGACGCTGCTCAGTCCAACATCCACCGATTGCTATCTAATGTGGGAGAAAAAAGATAAGACAGCAAAATTCTGGCTGCAAAACCGCAGTCGAAGCACTTACCAATTGGCAGTGATAGAGAGTGAGGTTCAGTTGATGCGTCTTGCTGCTATGGTCTATGAGAAACAGGAGCACAAATACATTGAGTTGGCACCTCCGAATTTGGACAACCCTGAGCGAGCCACCATTTGGGATGAGACCTATCAGTTCTGGAGATATGGATGGAATCAAGGCGCGGTTGCCACCTTAAACGTCATTCGAGCCGTGCTCAAAATTGCTGAGTGGGACAGCCAAATCTTGAACGAGTGGCCGAAAACGGACTCTGCAACTAATTTGCTAGCAGCTAGAGTATATGTCGATCCCTACGCTGCACTGATTGGCGCTCTGTGTCTTCGGTAGGCATATACAGTTTTCCTACCTTTGAGAAAACATAAAAAGCTCAGAAGCAAAAGGTTGCTGTTTCAGAAGACGTCCATTTGCGCGAGAAGGAATCTGGCAGTTCGAGTGTCACTGGTTAGTGCAAATGAGACAGGAAATAGCTTTGGGCTCTGGGCTGGATTCGAATTCTGACTGGTGGAGGGCTAACGCCGGAACTTGCCAACACTCTGCATCGGACACTTTACCTAAATATATGTGAGTGCCTCCAGTCTTTTATTATGCATGTCACGGACAGAAGCTTCTTATAAAAGTAAGAAAAATTGTTGGGCAAGCTATAAGTCAGTGGTGACACAAAATACAAAGCAGAAGACTCTCAATGCAGTAAATTTTGACAAAAAAGGAAAAAGAAAATTCCCCGTTTGTTTGGAACACTCAGTACTTATTTGGTCAAATTTCAGCTTGATTGATATTTTTCCCGTGCACATGTGGTCCAAATCTTTACTGATGCGTTTTAAGAAAGTCAGCCACTTTGCATGTTTGCAGAATTGAGTTAATGTTTCAGGTACCGCGATTGTGAATTTTGGGTGCACGCTTCTCGCCGACAGATACCAGTTGTTTGCGTTGCTGGAAAGCCGGTGGGACCGTATGTGTCTACTAACACTAAAGGTACCGTTCATCACAGCACTTCACCTCATCCCTAATTCATGAACTTAATTTTATAGTACTTGTGCCGTACCCATGCGATTCAATTTACCCTACGTTAGCTGTTCTTCAATCGATTCAGCGGTTTACCTCATTGAATGGAAAGATATTGCATATTGAAGGCAAAGCTGTTACTGAACATAAACTGTATTCAATGATATGAGATTTAGCTATGATTACATGATTATTATTGGGGTTAGTTGTAGTTGTATGAATGTCTTCGTTGAATCAGTGCTTTATACTAACCGATTACTGGTATTTATTATGTTCTTGTTCCATATCGAATGTTGCTGAGGTTACTGCTTAATAAATGGGAAAGTACTGCAGTTTGCGGTAGTATCTAGTTGTATGTTATTGTGAAAGCAAAGGTCATTGAATTACCACACAACAGTCATATGTAAAAATTAGTTCCTTTTGAAAAAGTTACTGATTGTGATCTATTTGTCTGCAATGATACATTGTTTAGGGTTTATGTTTTTAGCAGTCTATTATCTCCGAGTCTCAGCAGTACCTAATCATGAGGATTACCGAAAGCTATTGGGCGGAATGCGTATCTATTGCTATGATCTCAGTGGTCGACCGGAACAATGTGCGAGTGTATACTTTCCATGTGTGAACAGATTTTCCTGGGACGGCCATGCATTTTTGATCGTCAATCGTGGGTGTGACAAAAGTAAGTTTTCATCTTCCAATCGTTTTGCTCACTTGAGTTAAGTTCTTGAGCATAATAATAATGGCTTTGTTTTTGCAGACAGTGATTGCACACATGTCATAGCAGGACTGGGTGTGAATGCTGCTTGTTCAAAGGAGGGAGTTTGTTGCTGTGGCTGGAGTCAGTGCAATGGTAGGTGGCTGAAGCCAAAGTCACATAAGGTAGTCTGGGACCGGAACAAACCGTACTCTCTCACCGGATCAACTGTTCACCCCACTGCCTTGCTTGGATTACTGGTTGCCTTTTCCAGTTTCCTTTGACAGCCGTTGAATCTTACATAAATTGTTCTTTTGTGTCCTAATATGCCCAGTGCTGCCTGGTTTTGCTGCAACAAAGTGATTTTGTAACTTGCTTGCTTGAAGAAAAAACAGACATGGAGACAAGTTGAATAATAAAGCCAACTACTAGGTAGGGCCCGACCGGATATCAGTCACAGATGAGAAAACGTGATTTTTTACGTATTTGAACATAAATATTGCAGTACCGTAGTGTAAATAGTGGGGGAATTGTACACAACTGAAAGTTACACGTTAAAGTTTCGTTTTTTTGTGTTTATTTTAATGTGTATGGTCCCGATGAAGCTAAGGCGTCATACAAGTTGGCAAGTGCTTTGCTCTAATTGGTCGTGGCAAGAGCAAATCCAACTACAGTACCAAACCTCTATCGTGCTTGGTACAAATCTGTAGCCAACAAATGGCGCTACAATAATCTGAAATAAAAAACACACATAGGGGGGTTCCAGACGAGCTAGGGGGACGGGAAGGGTGTCTAAAAAATATTTTTGTCAAAATCGAAAAGCGACCAAAAATTCTTAAAGTACTCTAAAAGTTACGTAAAATCCCAAAATTCTAGGTCCCAACTGTTTTTAGCAGGAAAGAAATTTAAGTTCGAAATTTTTGTCCCATAGTTTTTTTTTTCGAACAATTTTTATTATTACGAATATGGTTAGTAGGACACAGATATGGGTTAGTTAAGTTTTGTCCCATAGTTAAGCGAGCCGATTTTCAGACGGCTGTATCTCGGGACTGGAGCGTCAAATCAGGAAATCCTATCGATATGTATTAGTGTACCAACTTACAGCTCTCTAGGCCAAAGTTTCAATTTTGGGTCTGAATACTAAGACTCGATTGGTCCAGAGACTGATTCTTAATTAAGTCTTGTCACACGGTAGCTAGCGAGCGAACATTTATGACTGCTGGCTCGATTTGGGAAGGCGATCGCTCCTCTCTGAAGCCCGAAAATGTAGAAATGTTGTTGTTTAACAAGTATAACTTGCGTTGTTTGAACTACAGCTATTAGATGTTGTTTTGAATCAACTGTTATAGAACAAAGAAATGTATATATGTGGTTTTATTGCATTCTAAAAAATTTTAAGTTGATCAATGATATCCGGCATATCCGGATCCCGATCCGGCCGGAAATGGGCATATCCGGATCCGGATCCGGTAGAAATTTGTATCCGGTCGGGCCCAACTACTAGGCCCCAAGCTGTCTTCCTTATTCTTCTATTGCCAGTGTTAATCATTAAGACCATTAAAACGGAAATTGCAACAACTTCACTTCAGTATACTTTCAACTTTCAACTGAGTTCCCCTCTCAACAGTTTCATCAGATCCAGCATCACTTGGCTGCAGTCTTCTGGTTCTGCTGTTTTCGTTTCTGATCCAACTTCTGCATTACTCTGCCGACCCAATAGGCCGGCCTCTACCCATTGACGATTGACCCAGGCCGGAAAGGCCAGTTGCTCTGGCAGCAGCGTTGCAAAGATGCAGAACAGGTAAAGCAGCGCTCTAGATGACATATCGAACAAGTGTCTTTTTAATGAATTTGCGGAGCGTGCCCTCTATGCTCCGGTTCGTTAGACAACCATAGAAGATTTTCAAAAGGCGCTGCGAGTTGTTGCACGTACGTACTTTCGATCAAATTTTTTTATTCGCACCCGATCTGGTGGTAGAACAGGCACAGGCTCAGTGAATACCCCGTTGGATCTGACACCGCCTTAAGTGTTAGGAACGGTAGCAATTTATCAGTTTCGGTTGCAAATAGTTGAAAATGCAGATGTTAAGAATAAGACAAAACCAGGGGGGGGACCCAACCACGACAAATCTCGAAATATGTGCCGGGCCACTTCCGGTGACCGACATTCAAACGGTTGCCATTCACCGAATTCTCAAGCTATCGACAAGCAGCTTGGTGCATTGTGTAGCTGAGATAATGGGCTTTCTAACAATGTGCCCCAGTTTAGTATATCCCAATTTTTGACGAAAATGTTTAGCGTTTTTCGCGGTTGAAAGTGATTCAAAAAATTGCTCATTATTAAAACGGTCATAACTTTTGATCACAAAGGGCTATCCATATACCGATTACACCACATGAAAGAACTCGTCGAGTTCATTATTACAGATGCCATCGGAATCCAAATTAATCGATTCTAGCCTGAGTAGTAGCGTGCCAAACATGATCATAATTTTTGGGCTCAATTTTCGCATTTGTCGTGCTTTCCAAGACCACTGGCAGCGAAGCAGTGTTCTAATTGAGTCGTGATGCCCATCAATCGAAGCGTCTTGGTGCGTTGAGTTCAAAAAGCATACTCAAATCTAAATTGGAGGCTTCATATCTATGTTACCGACCGAAGTTATAAACGCCTATTTCATACCCTTCCAGAGCCTAATGTTTGCAGCCATTTTTTCACAAGTAGAACATCGAAATTCCAAATTCTGAATGAACATTCTGATGCAGAACGGCGAGACGAATCGATTGGTGTAAGAAACGTCTTTCTATGACCACGTTTTTCCGGTGAACAGTAGACATGAATGAATGTCGCTCTGATTTACGCTACAAAAATGGCCTGTTTAGTAGGGAATTCATGGTCTTGCTCATCATCCGGTGATCCCAGATGGATCGCTGAGCTACCAATCGATGCACAACGGTCTGTTGAACTCGAAAATTGCGGCTGCATCGCTCTTTTAACCATTGCCATCACTGTAAAAGTGGAAATATAGGAGTGGTCAGATTTTCACCTTTGTCTTCTCACATTCTGAGTTAATTCTGGACGAAATAACGGTCGAAAATTAAACTTCTGAACGAACATTCTGATGCAGAACGGCGAGACGAATCGATTGGTGTGAGAAACGTCTTTCTACGACCACGTTTTCCCGGTGAACAGTAGACATGAATGAATGTCGCTCTGATTTACACTACAAAAATGGCCTGTTTAGTAGGGAATTCATGGTCTTGCTCATCATCCGGTGATCCCAGATGGATCGCTGAGCTACCAATCGATGCACAACGGTCTGTTGAACTCGAAAATCGGCAAAGTGTTTCGGCAAAGTATGTCAGCAGTGACACATTCAAACAACGGTTCTGGAGTCAAGATCTGCTCAATGCATTGAGCTGTTCCCTTCCACCATACCCACAAAAGTTATTCAAGCATTTTCTACGCCAACTTGTCACATACTTCCTTATGAAGGTATGTTATTGAACTATCAGTAGGTAGTACAAGCAAGCTGGTCAGTAACTACTGCATGTGGAATGATTTTAGGATGGCCTTTCCCCTAAGGAAGACAAACAAGAAGCACTGCGCAAGCGACTCGAACATTTAGTTACTGATTCGCGCACAAAGAGAAAAGCTCATGCTGAATGTCATCGCTGTGGAGGTACTCTAGTCCACTTTTCTTCTACCTGCAACATGGCATTGTAACATTCGCAGAATCCTAGACCTTATAAACTTTCAGGAGTTGGACACTGGGGTGTAGACTGTATAAGGGAGCCAACAACTGAACATTTGCAGTCAATTAGCTGTTGGAAATGTGGAGCAATGGGACACTACCAAAAAGAATGCCAGCAGACTGAACTTCAAACAAAACCAGTCAAACACAGTTATCCAAAGAAGAAGACACTAACTGAGGTATTCATAGCATAATACATATATGTAGAGTATGACTATGTGCAATGTGAATTTCGTGTTTTCTTTCAGATTATGCTTGGAATCAAACAACAGGATAGTCTTGAATATCTGCCATCGTTTGACAGATTGACTCAGGACGAGGGCCCACTAGGCGTGAGGCGGTACACAACAGAGTGGCAGAAGATGCAGGAAACTCCTGGCCTGATCAGTGCCAACACTACATACAAATCACTTGTAGAGCTGACGCCACGTAACCGGCCAACAAAAAAGAGTGGTGACCTGCGAAAATTGTTCTATAGGTAATACATTTTTAGTCTTTAAAGTCTTTAGTAACTGTGAACTTGTTAGATTCCACTGTGGGGAAAACACACTGCTGGAAATGCATGAACGTGAGTTCCCAGAACGCCGTTCTGACATAAACGCAGAATTAGCAGAGAATTGGAGCAGAGCTAATGACCACAGTGCTGTTCTTACTTTACTGCAGCACTGCAGTACTGTTCTCAATGCAATTGGATTGCCAACCGAAAACGTGCTATTCAGAGAAGTTGGTGCATTACCAGCATCACCTGATCTGATTGCATCACCGAATGGGTTCCTTTCAAGTCACGATAAATCGAAGAAGGAAAGCATTCCAGTAAGCATCAAGTGCCCATTCCTAGCAGGTAATGGAAAAGCAAAACCAGCACAGAGACCGCCATGGCAGCACTATGTGCAGCTCACAGCTGAAATGGAGGCATTCGATTCTTCCTCCTGCTTGTATATCAGCTGGACACTGGTTGGCACAACTGTATTTGCTGTGCAGTGCATCTGGATCCATCTTTTGCTCAAAATCTCTCAACATACCTTACCAACTTTGTGCAGTGTGCAAAGGAAAAGCGTTCCTATGACACGTTTATGGACAAAATCCAGGAAGGAAACGCCACATCTTTATGCAAGGGTGCAAGACAGCTAGCGGAGCAGTTCAAACCAATCGTGGAGCTGGAATCGTGTCTTGACTATGGTGCAAAGAAAAGCGCTAGACAAGTTACAGAGCAAGTTGACAAGTTTCACCAACAACTTCAAGGTTTATAAGCTATCTCGATACCCAATATAACCCGTTACTTTTGTAGTCCCTGTCTGTACAGCTGTGAAAGCAAATATAAAATAATAAATTGTCTCGCGTGGCAGTGCTATAGCTGAAATTCCATAAAGAACAGGAGTTTCAAGTTAAAATCGGGATCTCGCGCAAAAATCTCCACTGTTCACCGGGAAAACGTGGTCGTGGAAGGATGTTTTGCATAGCAAATCTGACCACTCCTATATTTCCACTTGTACAGTGATAGCAATGGTTAAAAGAGCGATGCAGCCGCGATTTTCGAGTTCAACAGACCGTTGTGCATCGATTGGTAGCTCAGCGATCCATCTGGGATCACCGGATGATGAGCAAGACCATGAATTCCCTACTAAACAGGCCATTTTTGTAGCGTAAATCAGAGCAATATTCATTCATGTCTACTGTTCACCGGGAAAAGGTGGTCGTAGAAAGACGTTTCTCACACCAATCGATTCGTCTCGCCGTTCTGCATCAGAATGTTCGTTCAGAAGTTTAATTTTCGACCATTATTTCGTCCAGAATTAACTCAGAATGTGAGAAGACAAAGGTGAAAATCTGACCACTCCTATATTTCCACTTTTACAGTGATGGCAATGGTTAAAAGAGCGATGCAGCCGCGATTTTCGAGTTCAACAGACCGTTGTGCATCGATTGGTAGCTCAGCGATCCATCTGGGATCACCAGATGATGAGCAAGACCAATGAATTCCCTACTAAACAGTCCATTTTTGTAGTGTAAATCAGAGCGACATTCATTCATGTCTACTGTTCACCGGGAAAACGTGGTCGTAGAAAGAGGTTTCTCACACCAATCGATTCGTCTCGCCGTTCTACATCAGAATGTTCGTTCAGAATTTGGAATTTCAATGTTCTATTTGTGAAAAAATGGCTGCAAACATTAGGCTCTGGAAGGGTATCAAATAGGCGTTTATAACTTCGGTCAGTAACATAGATGCGAAGCCTCCAATTTAGTTTTGAGTATGATTTTTGAACTCAACGCACCAAGACGCTTCGATTGATGGGCCACACGACTCGATTGGAACACTGCTTCGCTGCCAGTGGTCTTGGAAAGCACGACAAATGCGAAAATTGAGCCCAAAAATTATGATCATGTTTGGCACGCTACTACTCAGGCTAGAATCGATTAATTTGGATACCGATGGCATCTATAATATTGTACTCGATGAGCTCTTTCATGTGGTGTGATCAGTATATGGCTAGCTCTTTGTGGTCAAAAGTTATGACCGTTTTAATAATGAGCAATTTTTTTAATCACTTTCAACCGCGAAAAACGCTAAACATTTTCGTCACAAATTGGGATATACTAAACTGGGGCACACTGTTAGAAAGCCCATTATCTCAGCTACACAATGCACCAAGCCGCTTGTCGATAGCTTGAGAATTGGGTGAATGGCAACCGTTTGAATGTCGGTCAACGGAAGTGGCCCGGCACATATTTCGAGATTTGTCGTGGTTGGGTCCCCCCCCTGGACAAAACCAAAGACAAAAAGCAATTTAGCACGCCCTTCAATTTCCGGCTGCATAGTCTAGCTGATTTAACATAGTAGTAACCAGATGCCTTAGCAGCCTTCCATATCTAGAGCCAATGCAAGTTGTTATTTGATAGTAGTATACAGTAAAACTTCTAATAATAGCGCTGCGCTATTATTTTTTCGTGATTGCCTTTGGGGGCGCTATTATTATTGGAGCATTTATTATCCCAATGCTACATTGGCCATCTCAAGTATCCTCATTTTCCTGAAAATACAGGGCATTTTTGTCTTAAACACAAGCAATCTTTATATGAGTTTTAGTCTGACTAATGTTTGCAAGCTTAATCAAAGAAATTTCTCTCAAAGGGACAGTATTTTACATTGGAAACATGTACAAAGCGTTGATAGTAGTGCGCGGTGCGCTATTATTAGAAGGGCGCTACTATTAGAGCGTGCGCGTTTATATTTTCGGGCTGTCCTTAAAGGGCGCTACTATTGGAGCGGCGCCAGTATTGGAGCGTGCGCTTTTATCAGAAGTTTTACGGCAATTTCAATTTTATGAAACTAGTTTTACCAACCTGATCGAATACTAATAATAAGGTTAATTTCAAACTTATCCAGAGAAGTTGTGCAGGCAGGACATGCGATCTTGCACAGAAACGCCACCCGTGACTCTTCATCTGACACTAATTGTTTCTTTATCTATTTGTGTACTGTGTACACGTGTATTATTTCGGCGCCCGTCTCAATCTGTTTCGTGCTGCTCTCTGTGTATTCGTGCTAAGACCACGCGCGCGGCGCGGTGGCAGCCATGTTGGATATTTGAATTGGTCGGCCATATTGGCTCGTTTATTGTCTAGTGTGTGAGGATAGCTACTGGTCGGGTGCCTCCTGCCGTATTGGTGTCGATAAAAGGTGATGTAATCCCAGTGGCTGTTATGCGTAATTCTGGTGTTCGCCAATCCACCAGCGTTCAGCTAGTGCGTAAGACCGATCCTTTACTATTTTCTCGCTCGCTACACAATCATTTCTTTCACTCGTAATTGCCGACGTTCTTCCGGCATTCTCCTTGGTTCGGCCAAGTGTCTTTTATCAGCTGGTAACCTCCCATAGTGGATGCCGCTGAGCTATTCTTTTATCAGTTGGTGACTTCCCACAGTGGACGCCACTGATCCTTTTCTTCTTTTCTTGCCGTGACTTGTAATCCGGCCTGTCTATAATTAATTCGTTATTCTTTCAACTACCGTGCTAACAGCCCGGTACCTCCTACGACTCACTCACCTTCACTGCCTGGTTGTATTAACAGCCCGGCCATTCAACGTCTTCCTGCCTGGCTAGTTATTAACAGCCCGGCCAAAACTACAATTCAACCACCAGCAGCTCTAACGGCCACTCCGTATCGTCGGTGTCGGATTCTGTCCAGCTACAACAAAAGCGGCGCAGTGCAATTGGAGGTTCCGAACCGAGATGACGAATCGCAGTAAGAAGAACAAGAGTGGTCTATACCAGCAGATGTCTAGTCAATCGTCCGAACAGACCGTGAAGAAAGCGCCTGAAATAGAAGAATCTCTGTCGTCTGCCAATGCTGACAGCGCTAAAGGCAAGAAAGGTGGTCAATCACCGCAGCCGCTAAGTCGTACACAGCAGCGCCGACAGAGAAAGTCTCAAACTCGGCCGTCTTCCGTGTCTATGGACCAACTAGCAGCTGACGAAGACCAATTCGAGTTCTCTGACAATGACGCCGTCAATATGGAAGAGACGCCCAAGCTGCAAGTGAAAATCGTAGAAAGCAATAAACTGACCGATGCTTTCGGTCCAGCAACGCGAGCGCCGCAGCGCCAATTGAACCTTGATGAGAACTTGTCGGCAACTCAGCGAATGACCAGTTTTGGAGATGCGTTCGATACCAAACTGGTCAGAGTGGAGAAGCACGTCACCGGTGTGGAGAACAATTTACAGAAGCAGGTCACCGGTGTACAGCAACAACTTGTTGGCGTTTCAGCCGACTACAAACAAATTTTAGCCGAATACCAACAAATGAAAGATCAATTGTCAGCCGGACTACAGCAAATTTTGGCCATCATTTTGGCGCAAAAACCGGCCACTCTAACAGAGCCGGAAAACGTGGCTTCTCAAAACAATGGCGTGTCTATTGGCGAGGATCAACTGACGCAAAACGGTTTCAAGGTGGTGCGATCTAAAGAACACCGCCAAGTCTACAGCCGCTCCGTGCCACAAAAAGAAGCTGACGCTAATGTTATGGCCAAGGAAAAACAACAGGCCGCCGAAAGAGAACGATTGTTGGCTGGCTACAGAGAACAATGGAAAAATGCCACCAGTGACGTTCAGAAATTGATTGGTTTGGTCGATGAACAAACCAGTCTGAACTACGACTGTCATTGCAAAATGGCAGAGGAAATGGGACTGATGCCGCCGTTACGTCTCAAGCCAAAAGTAGTTCCTGTGACTACCAGACAGGAACGGGCAGATGCTCTAGTGGACCGTACTCGTGCAGTGCAACAGTGGCACTCAGCGCTGACAGTAGTGGCCACCTGGATTGCGGATTTAAGCGGAGAGTTGTCTGCACTGCAAGAACACTACCAACGGATACAATTGGTCCAACAGGAATGTGAAGATCAGGAGGAGGAGCAGCCTCAGCAGCCGGAGATGCAACAATCAGTCACAGACCTGGTTACTAAAACAACCCGGTTTATGGAGCAGCCTCAGCAGCCGGAGATGCAAAGGTCGGTCACAAACGCCATCCATAATGGCTCCATTCCCAGAACGGTTAAGATTCTGCCTCGCAGGAGTGCAGAAGTGGACGATGTGTTGGTGGTAAGATCGGTATCGCAGATTGTGGCCGACCAGACGCACCAATTGTCTGTACATGCTGACCAGTTAAACCAGATGACCAGACAGGCAAAGGAGCACGTGGCGAATCTACCAGTACAACTGAGTGCTGCGGGACTGCAGGAACTGCCTGATCGTTGCCTGGCTAGAATAGACACGGTTATTCAGCCCGGCGCCATTCATCCCAACGCCACTCTCCATGACCTGCAAGGACGTGTCAAATTCGAAATCGGTCAGTATGAAGTGAAAGCCAAGCCGTCCCTGTACAGCTGTTGTGTGGACAAGACTACCCACTTAACTGACCCGGTTTTGAAGAGCAGTCCGCAAACCGCGTCAGTTGACAACTTTTTCTCTCATACTGGGCGACCGCCGGACCAACCACTGGTACAAACCGGCCCCACTACAACCAATCGAGAGATGCCAGCGACCGAGAAAGTGGGGCTGGAAGGAGACATTTCACCTCAGCGCGGAGAACCACTTTATGACGCTCCCAGTCCACCACCGGCTCAGGACGTGATGATGCAACCAGCACCACCTATTCCGGGACAGGACGTACCACCTATTCAACTAGTTGGTGGCCAGGCCCAACCAACAGGTATTCCAATTGTTCAATTGCAAGCTATTCTTCAGAGCTTTATGCAAAAAGCCAACCTGGATGCTGAAGTGCAGCAACAACTCAATGCAGTACTGAACGTACCGCCTGCTTCTCCGTCAATGGATTCGATCGCAACGTTCCACTCTGACGTGCAATTGATGGAAGTGGACCAACCTATTAACGTACCGGCACCTCTGCCTGTACAGTCGGCGTTGCAATTCAACCAACTCATACAGCGTGTCGACGCAGAACTTACGTCAGTACGTACCAACAACCAGTACGTACCGCCCGTGCAGCCAGTGCCGTTCTATTTCCAACTGCGCTGCCAACCCTACACTATGCTTGGGTACATGCAAGGAGGGCTGCCTACTCGTGCCACCGACAATAACGAAGTGGTTGATGTTTACCTGATAACACGACCACCTCCTCGACCATTCATTCTGAGACTAAACCTGTTTCCATCGGGTCTACAACGCTACGACTTTTTGTGGCCATACCCAATGAAGGTTTTTCTTAAGTTTTGGACCGGGGTACCACAAGTGCTTACAATGGAAGATGCAGAGATGGCGGAGACAATTCGGGTGCCTAACAACCCGGACCTCAACTTTAACGGCACGAACGCTTTGCCAGTTGCTTCGTGTCTGTACACCGACTGTGGCAAAACTAACGCCACTCTTCTACAACACTGCCGACAATTGTTGATAACTATGGGACTGACGCACAAAGTGACGATGCCGCCCGTTGGTGAACCAACCCACCTGCCATACAACATGGTTCTGGTCATTTGGACCGAGTTCGTCAATCTCGTCAACGAATATGAGACGCCACCATTGGACCCGCAGTATTTGCGTAACCTGCCACCGGCTCTGTTACAGACCGGTTTTCTCCAATTGTGGAAGCAGCTCCTGAAAGACGCTACTGCCGGACCGAAGGCCATTGTCTGCTGGCAGCTGCTGTGCCAATTGTTGCCGGTCGAGGCCGGTGTACCATACGACCCGGTTTGCACCTGTTACAGCCACTTGAGCCCCCAACACGATGTGCAGTCGGCCCTGATCGGCGTTGGTGACTCTCCCCCAAACTACAACAGACTCTCGCCGGACTTCTGGAAAATCTGCCATTGCGCACTCGCCGCCGGCACCCTCAACGCTCAAAACTTTGTATCGGTGTTCGCGCAAGATCAAATCTCCCACCTATCCCATTACGAACAAGCTGAAATCAACACCATCGCGCCGCAGCATCACTGGTTGATGTGGGAATACACCTTTGCTCTGTCAGGATCGGCCGGCGAGTGCATACGTCCAAATGGGTTCGCGGGAGCTCACCGCTAAGGAGGGGGCAATGCACAGAAACGCCACCCGTGACTCTTCATCTGACACTAATTGTTTCTTTATCTATTTGTGTACTGTGTACACGTGTATTATTTCGGCGCCCGTCTCAATCTGTTTCGTGCTGCTCTCTGTGTATTCGTGCTAAGACCACGCGCGCGGCGCGGTGGCAGCCATGTTGGATATTTGAATTGGTCGGCCATATTGGCTCGTTTATTGTCTAGTGTGTGAGGATAGCTACTGGTCGGGTGCCTCCTGCCGTATTGGTGTCGATAAAAGGTGATGTAATCCCAGTGGCTGTTATGCGTAATTCTGGTGTTCGCCAATCCACCAGCGTTCAGCTAGTGCGTAAGACCGATCCTTTACTATTTTCTCGCTCGCTACACAATCATTTCTTTCACTCGTAATTGCCGACGTTCTTCCGGCATTCTCCTTGGTTCGGCCAAGTGTCTTTTATCAGCTGGTAACCTCCCATAGTGGATGCCGCTGAGCTATTCTTTTATCAGTTGGTGACTTCCCACAGTGGACGCCACTGATCCTTTTCTTCTTTTCTTGCCGTGACTTGTAATCCGGCCTGTCTATAATTAATTCGTTATTCTTTCAACTACCGTGCTAACAGCCCGGTACCTCCTACGACTCACTCACCTTCACTGCCTGGTTGTATTAACAGCCCGGCCATTCAACGTCTTCCTGCCTGGCTAGTTATTAACAGCCCGGCCAAAACTACAATTCAACCACCAGCAGCTCTAACGGCCACTCCGTATCGTCGGTGTCGGATTCTGTCCAGCTACAACAAAAGCGGCGCAGTGCAATCTTTCGTGAGCAGTATGTAATTGCATTCGTGCTATCTCTCTGCTCGCAAAGCAGGTGTTAGTACGTGAAATTATCCTCCCGTTTAGGTGGCGGTCACCTGTGTATCTAGTTCCCTGGTGAAATGAATCTTGTTCCTCTATTGCTATTGTCGTCTGTACTCACTGTTGACTGCACATCGTTTTGGAACTTTCCCAAAAATAAACACTCACACCCGCAATTCGAAGGCTTTCGCGCTTTATTGCTACGCAAGTACGTAATCTATAAGGGGCCGTCCGTAAACGACGTCGTTCCAAAATCCCGATTTCGATCATCGCCTTGCGTCGTTCCTTGGGACCTCCCCTAAGGCGACGTCGTTTTCGGTTTACCCCCTCAAAAACCCAGCACCCAGTACCCTGTAACTACAGTACTATCATGTTATCTTGTTACCATACTGAGCAATCGATAGAATAAATCCCTAAAACCACTCTGGGACGCTTTTCTGTATGTAAAAACCTTTGCTGTATGTACTCAGTTCAAAATAATACAAATCGAAGTTCCCTAAAATTCCGAAAAAAGCGATGTCGTTTTTGCTAACCCCCCTCCCCATCCTGGTGCGTCGTCTATCGTCGCATTTCAGCCGACCCCCCTCCCCCTCTGGAACGACGTCGTTTATGGACGGCCGCTAATTGTACTGTAGTTTGCACAGTATCAATCAATTAATCGTTCGTTTGTTATGTCATGTGACTTCACATAGCCAGTAAACGGCAAGCACTTTACAAAACAACACGCAGATGGACAGTAATAAAATGTACAGTTGTATGCTACTTCCGGGAAAACTATAAATTTTCTTACAACACCTGCATTTGGTGGTATACATACATGTAACAAACGGGTCGTCCGCCGATGGGAAGAGGGGTTGGGGGTCTGGCGCCGGCCGAGGAGTCTGAGCCAAAATTCTAGGGGAGGGGAGTTGTAACAGGGGGTCTGGGGGTCTGCCCCCACCCGACTTAGGCCATACACCCCGCATGGGGACCCCAGACGTGTTTGATTTTTCTGTCATGTATTTTTTTGAGCAAATTTTTGAGATTTTTTACAATTTCAGACACAATAATTGCCAAAATCGCCTGTAAAACAGCACCTGTTAGCTATATTTCAGCCTAAATTAGCCAATTTTTAGTCGAAAAATGGCGATTTTTTAGATTTTTGAGCGTTTTTGGAGTCCAACCCCCTCCCAAAATTTGGGCTCAGACCCCCCGGTCGGCGCCAGACCCCAACCCCTTCCACCTTCGGCGGATGACCTGTTACATGTATGCTAAGAATACTAAAAAATCGCCAAAAAGCGTAAAAATCGCTAATTTTGGCTCAAATACAGTTAAAAGCTTCTGTTTAATAGGCGATTTGACCAATTGTTGTCTGAAATTCTAAAACATTGTAAAAATTTGGCAAAAAATTACCAGAAAAATCGGAGGGGCGTCGGAAAATTTTTGGCGTCCCCCCGGATCGGGGGGTCTGGCCTACTACGTCGTGTGGGGGCAGACCCCGACCCCCTGCTACATGTATGACTAAAAGTGTTCTGTTCAAAAAACGACTAGAGAAAATTTTCACAGGATAAAATTATTATTGTACTGCCGTGTATTTCAGAAGGGAAGCCCGGTGCGAACGGTATTACTGCGTAATGCGAAACTCGGCACACTTCAACTATACTGCAGCCTCCTCTGGCTGTAACCTGAAAGCTGACGAGCAAAAAACTATGGAAAGACGCGAAAAAGCGGGCTTAATCCAGCTTATAAAATTAGAAGTTCAATTTACTGTTGCTAAAGATTGCAACAGAACGTGTTCTTTTTTCCACTATCCCAGCTATTATTTGTTGCATATAAGATATCGCATAGAACGTCATCGTAATATTTTATATCTGAAAAAAGGTTTAAAGCAAAGCCATAAAAAACAGTTAGAAATTGAGGCAAAAATATTCTTGGTCGGCTATTATCTGGTTTTTATATCAGCGCCTATATCTCTGCTACTGAATATGGTGAATTTGAAGATTCTCTGCAAAATGTTTAAACCTAACAGCGGAAGTGTAACTTACTACCATTTTGGAGAGCTAATAACCGACAGTATAATTGCGCTGGTTGAGATAATGAACAACTCGGAATTTATCAGCATTGGACTCAACAATTATTTCTCTATGTGTCCCATTTCCCATTACATCAACTTCTATCACTTCGGCGCTGCAATTGAAAAACTATTCATTGTAATGAATCAATTTTTTCTGACTGCAATGATATCAGACAGACACAAAGCCTTATCCAAACCGTTCCGCTATAACAAAATGAATCGTCGAAAAACCAGTAAAAAGATATCTCTAATAATCGTAGCTACAGTTTTATTCCTCTTTGGACCTCTATTTTTCTACCCAGCTGTTGGCTTTACCGTTCGCAAACATTTGCGATTTCATTTGGGTCTCGAAAAGCAATCGTCATATTTCAACTGGGAACTGCCGGGAATAGTTGTGACAATCCTGATTATTGTCCAATTATGGAAAGCCACTGCATTTATGTATCTGTGGAAGAAATACGAAGAAAGAAAAGCCAATTTAGAAGATGTCAGTATGCCTACTCCGTCGATAAAAACAGAGAGAGAAAAACGGGGATTATTAATTGGAACGATCGGATTAAATCTAGTTATGGCAATTATTCAAGTAATCACCGCTTTGTTTCCTGCACCCTTTCAAGCCGTTTACAGAAGTTTAACTGGCAAGAGTAAACACGATTTGATCAAGTCCAATTTCTGGACCTATAAAGGACTGCCGGAACTTGTGTACCGATTTATAGCTATCCTTGTCATTCCATTTATGTCCATCTATAACGGCACAATCGCTATGATGTGCCACATGGCTTTTCTTAAAGCTTACAGAGCGGCTTTTCTCAAAACAAAATTTGGTGGCTTGCTGGTGAAAGCCAATATTTCTCATGAATCGAAGAAAACTGAAGAAGAAGCCAATGAAGTGCGCATTCGACCGCCGATTTTGGCCAGAATCAACCACCGAATCCATCCGTCCGATCCGACAGGAGGAGTCTATATAGGGCCTCCTAAAGACTTGATTGAAACTGACATGTGAGCCAAGTTTTCAATCACATCACAGTTCCTTTCTGCTTCACTCAATTTTGCGCGTCCTCTGTAAAACAAAACTCTGTTCTATTCCAACTGTTGTTTGGTATTGGATTTTCTGAATGTGTATGTGTAGTGTATACATTTACTGTCAAATGTGTATGGTAATTTGTGTATACGCATTCAACAAAACAATGTGTATTTTTGCATACATTTGTGAACTGTATGTGTATTGGTATTGTACTGAAAATGCAAATTTTACGGTAGATTTTGAGCCAGAAATGCTAGAAAAATCAAATCTCTCAATGTTTGCTGCTTGAAATTTTGAATACCTTTGAGATTCAGTTACTTAGGCCATTTCAAACTACCGGGTTTTTCCGTATAAACGCCCCCCAAATAGCGGCCCTCTGGGCGTCTATTTGGAAAGCATGGGCTATTATTCAAATAAGTACATTTTGTTCTGGAAAAGATAAAAATAAATATGATGAAAACTTGGCTAAAACGTAAAAATCGGGGTAAAAAGCACGTGTTCCACTAAAGAAACACTCTATTTAGTTTTGTTAAAAGTCAGTCCAAACAATTCAAGTCAGAGACAGGCAGCTGTCGGCCAGAAAGCAGGTGTCATTTCCAAATAAACGCTTCAGTACAGTACTTTCAAATAGCCGCTCCCGTATATTTAGATTAGAACTGAATCTGTGAAAAGTGCCAAAACTAAATAAACGCCCATGGGCGTTTTTACGGAAAAACTCGGTAGATAAAAGCTACGATCGCTGTATAGTGCTAAACCCTCGCGAGTAATTGATGGTGTAAACGCATCATTGGTGGCCGATAAAGGAAACTAATGTATTGTTAGATTCGGCAAAAGCCAGCCTTCAACCAGCACAATAATTTGGATTTAGATTTAGATGGCAGCTGTAACAGTTATGAAACGCCATATTTTCGAGTTTCTGCTTTGCGCTGGCACTGGCTGCAAGCTAGATATAGGCAATTGGTGTGACCTGAAAGCCAGCAAGAAATGGTATCTAGTGAGGTAGCGGGTGACAAAATGCCAGTGGCATCGGACTGGCAGCAATGTAAATCCGGCTTAACGCTTTATGGCTCTTTGTTTAATCAAACTTTTCAGCCAATACCCGTGTTTTATTGTATATGGACAAGTTACTGGTTAAATAGTGTAAACTTTATTTGAGATACTCAACACTACATACATATTGAAGTGTTTGATTAAATATATACTGTACATTTTTACGACTGAAACGCATGTAACGGGGGTCAGGGTCTACACGCAACAGCGAATTTTTCCCACCCTTTCGATATTTCTGGGTAGCGAACGACCGGAATTCCGGCTCCTGTTCCTGCCGGCCGGGGCTGGCAGTTCCGGTTCTGCTCCGGTAGAAACAAACAATTTTTCCGTTCAGCTCACTTGAATGGAAAATTTTGAAAGGCTGCTATGAGCTCAATTCTTAGCCATTTGTTCTGTAGATTGGTCTAGAGTTTCTTTTTTTGTGGAAACCGTAGTAGTGGCTGACAAATTTGCAGCAAAAAATGTCAGTTTGTTGGCTCGCAATGGTTTTGCAAATTTTGAAAGTGAGCAGCTATCTTTTAGATCACACGTAACAGGTCATCCGCCGAAGCGGGAGGGGTTGGGGGTCTGAGCGCAAATTATAGGGAGGGGGTTGAGCACTAAAAGCGCTCAAAAATCACTAATTTGGGCTCAAATAGAACTAACAGGTGCTGTTTTGCAGGCGATTTTGGCAATGTTAGTGTCGAAATTGTAAAAAATCGCAAAAATCAGCGCTAGTTGCCAGAAAATCGGAGGGGCGGGGTAAGAAAAATCGTCTGGGGTGTCCCCATCCGGTGGGGGAGGTCTGGCCCAAGTCGGGTGGGGGCAGACCCTCTGTTACATGTAGGTTGTAGATAATAAAACTTCCTGAACAGGAAAGAACAACTGTTTTTACTAATAGACACATAGATCACAACACAACTGTCACCAATCTGACAGAATATCTTGGCTCACTGCCAATTATGTAGTTGCCACAATTTGACGTAGCCGTCATCGCTGGCAGAGGCCAGCAAACCGGAAACTTTAGGGTTCCACCTCACACAGTTGACGTCTTGCTCGTGTGCGCTCTGCACCAACTGTACCGGCTCAAAATTGGACACCTCCGCACAATCGGTGAGCGAGGACTCCACTTGGCGCCAAATTCGAATTCCGTTGTCGGCACAACCAGACGCCAGATAGTCAGTTAAGGGACACCTGAACCTTACATCTACTATACAACTAGAAAGGACAACCCCAACCCTCTCACTCACCGCTACAACACTAAATTCCGCTCCAGCATAGGTACTGTACATGTATTAGGGGGTTTGGGGCGTGTTCCCAGTTCCGATTTTTTTATGTAATAACATTCACAATCTTATATGCAGACAGTATTCTGGTAATATACAAGCATAGCTACGTAACAATACTGAATGCGTAGGCTTAGGTTCATGCTTAGAAATTAGGTTCGAGCTTAGGATTAGGTTTAGGTTCAGGCTTAGGATTAAACTTAAGTGGGAAAAGTCGGAACTGGGCACAAACTGTTTATGGTTATCACTAGGTAGAAAGGTCTAACCCCTCCTCACCCCTGAGACAGTTTAGGCACCCACGACCGAAAATACCAAGTACTAGTAATGGCTGCAGTACTAACAAACTGACTCAAAAATCACAAATTTTTAGCTTAATATTCGTTTCAAAAGCCTTTGGAAACCGAATTTCGCGTTTCCACTGCTGACATTTAAAAGAAACCGATGTTCTTGTAAGCCGTTTTTTATCGCTTTTTTGCTTGTTTTTAGCTCTAAAACGCTATTTGGCAGCTTAAAATAACGATTTTTAGCCTCCTTACTGAGAAAAATGTGCTAAGGCGTCTTGACCTTTTTGAAATTTCAATCGCAATCCAGCCCCAGCTCGGACCTGTTCTATAAATGCATAAAAAGAACCTAACAGCTACCTCTCTAACTGAACACCGAGCCGGACCGTAGTTTAAAAAACTTACCAATCTACAGAATAAATGGGCAGCGGGTGACTTTGATCGTTGTCCAGCGTACAACCAAGTTCCCATTTCTGACTCGACCCGTCCACTAATCGCTTGTGCCAAATCTGACCGATAATCAATACTTAAGAGTGCTTGCCAAAAAAAGTCAGGCAAGCTCCCTTATGGGGGCGGCCGATGGAATTTTTTGACCCCCCATTTTTATTGGCTCATTTGAATTGCCCTATTATGAAACCCCCACAGCCGCGTCGGTTTCGCTCTGGCCGCACTCAAACTGGAGTAATGGTTTGAAGAAGGGTGCTGCGCTGGATCTCCCAGATTTGGCTCCTCCATGCTGTTTCAACTGCTGTCAAATTGGCAGCTTTCGAGATAGCACCTTGAAATTGGACACACTTATACAGATTTTCCCGCTCTTTCAAACGCAATAGAGAACAACTGAATACGATGAAAACTGCCAGATTCAGACGCGATTTATTAAAGTTGGGGGACCCGAAATAGACGTGTCTTTCAATTGAAAGAAGTGCCTATGTGGCAACGAGCTCCAGAGCTGATATTTTCAACATAAGTTGACCATGTAAGGATGTATCAAAACCTACAGGCAAACCCACCGATTCGGCTTTGTTTGGGAGCTGTGCAGCTTTGAAGATGACCCTTTTGATCACGATTTTTAGGCATGACAAGCAAATGTAGATCAATTACTCTTTGTCGAAGGCACCTAGAGAGCTGTCACCTGCAACCCATACTAAAACGGACATGCTCTTTCAGAATATCAGCTTCATTTGCCTGTCCAGTTCTTCAGCCCCAAATAATTTTCACATTTTCATGTGTATGCTGAATCTGACCGAATTTCCGGTACCATCTAACTAGGCTGGTCACTACTCCTGTAGTTTCTGGTTAATCAACCTGAAATTTATCCCGATTGTGCAGAATTTCCCGCTCTTTCAATTGATTCACTCGCCGCATCAATTGGATGCTCAGTTCAAATGTTATATCTGATTGTTTACAAATACGTTTTCTGCAGTGCAACCCTGGCTCGCATCATCGATTAACTTTGCTCAAAAGTGCAAGGCTTTGTCTACTCTTATAGAAAACGCCAATAGGACACCAGCTTATATAGCACGACCAAAACCGCTTTACCTTTAAGTAAATTTTGTTGAATAAAATTTACATGCTGTAGTACATTTAGCGGCTCCATACTAGCAAGAATTTATTGATAAAAGTAAGTGCACTGTAAGTGTATTATTTTGTTACATAGTATCGAACGTTCAAACACTCAGTCATAACTGAGTTAAAAATAGCAGAAAAATAATATGGCATGGCAATTCATTTACACAGCTTCAAGACCGAGATATGCATAAAAAACTCCAACCACACGAGGTTGGGTACGTTGCGCTTTATGCAAAGAAGCGTAAGAAGATCATAGCAGGAAAGGCTTTTGTATAATTCTTTGTCGCATTTTCTTGCCCAGTTTTGCCCATACAAAGTTTTACTGAAGTTTGCTTCTACTTACAAAAGCAGATTTTAGCACTGCGCTTTATGAGAGTACTTAGCAACGCTTGACTCTTAGAGTAACGACAATGGCCTGACTTACCACCTCCAGTCATTACTGTGCCAGTTCTACCACCACCGTAACACATGTCTTAATCGATGGCAATTTATAGCTAACTGCAGCTTCTTGTGCACTTTAAGCATCAAGGGCGCAAGGCGCAATTAGCTCTAGCAAAAAAGTCACCAGAAAACATGGGCCAAAATCCTGCAGCGCTTAGGCTTGCATATTGCACATGTTATAGGTGTACGAGATCTATTGTGCCTTTCTGTAAGAGTAGACAAAGCCTTGCACTTTTGAGCAAAGTTAATCGATGATGCGAGCCAGGGTTGCACTGCAGAAAACGTATTTGTAAACAATCAGATATAACATTTGAACTGAGCATCCAATTGATGCGGCGAGTGAATCAATTGAAAGAGCGGGAAATTCTGCACAATCGGGATAAATTTCAGGTTGATTAACCAGAAACTACAGGAGTAGTGAATTGCCTAGATAGATGGTACCGGAAATTCGGTCAGATTCAGCATACACATGAAAATGTGAAAATTACTTGGGACTGAAGAACTGGACAGGCAAATGAAGCTGATATTCTGAAAGAGCATGTTTGTTTTACTATGGGCTGCAAGTGACAGCTCTCTAGGTGCCTTCGACAAAGAGTAATTGATCTACATTTGCTTGTGATGCCTAAAAATCGTGATCAAAAGGGTCATCTTCAAAGCTGCACAGCTCCCAAACAAAGCCGAATCGGTGGGTTTGCCTGTAGGTTTTGATACATCCTTACATGGTCAGCTTATGTTGAAAATATCAGCTCTGGAGCTCGTTGCCACATAGGCACTTCTTTCAATTGAAAGACACGTCTATTTTGGGTCCCCCGAACTGTAATAAATCGTGTCTGAATCTGGAAGTTTTCATCGTATTCAGTTGTTCTCTATTGTGTTTGAAAGAGCGGGAAAATCTGTATAAGTGTGTCCAATTTCAAGGTGCTATCTCGAAAGCTGCCAATTTGACAGCAGTTGAAACAGCATGGAGGAGCCAAATCTGGGAGATCCAGCGCAGCACCCTTCTTCAAACCATTGTTCCAGTTTGAGTGCGGCCAGAGCGAAACCGACGCGGCTGTGGGGGTTTCATAATAGGGCAATTGAAATGAGCCAATAAAAATGGGGGGTCAAAAAATTCCATCGGCCGCCCACTGCCTGACTTTTTTGGCAAGGACTCTTAATATCGTTCGTTCGCCGGGAGGGGGAGCGGTTCCGGGGTCCGGGCGCTGGCAGAGCCAAAATTCTGGGGGAGAGGGGTAGGCTACTAGAATCCCAATTTCAGTTAAAAACCGTAAAAAGGAGCTAATTACAGTCAGGCACTTAACGCCGTTTATGGTCCCGACACCATATGGTACCCCTACCGATGGCCATCGGTGCATGTACCATATAATATTATTATAGTACCACTACCATATATGGTACGAAATTTGAACAGAGTGGTACCATATGGTAGCACCACACAGTGGCCGAATTTGGGGGTACCATGAGAAGAAGGTTTTACTGGTGTAAAGGGGGCTGGGCCAATCGACTGACTACATACACCCCTACCTACCAATCTGCAATGAAGGCTACTAGAAAATCACTACCAAGATAGATTGATCATTGTCTCGCATCTCGCGCAATTCAGTTCGCAAGTCGAACGCTTTCTTCGCTTGCCATGGAGTCAGGTCTGTGCCAATGAATACCCTCGAATACTGCGGCTTCGCCATCAAAACCGCACGCTTTCTGGAGAGAATGGTCTTCTTTGCAGCCAAGTCATTTAGCTCGACAACCACCTTCTGTCCATTCTTTGAAATTACAGTCCGGATGTTGGAAATTGTAGCAGAGTCAACTCTTAGGTCAGAGAAAACGTCCTTGACCAACTGAGAGACGTCCTGAGGGTTCGTCTGACTGGTGACCAGCCCGTTGATCACAATATTTAGGGTCCGTCGCTGTCGCTCACGCACTTCGCGCTCCCAGTCACAAATACGCACAAGTTCTGAGTGCGCCTTGTCGTAGGATGCTGTCGGATTGGGAATAGGCAGTCCGTTTTTGGCCGTACGCAGAACAGAGGCGTAAGTCTTTGGGGCCGAAGCAGATTTGGACAGCTGACTCAAATCCTCGGTTACTTTGGCCAGTTGCACAGACATCATTTCTATTTTTTCCATGAGGGAGGTCAAGTCCTGTTCAGGTCGATCTGTCTGAGCCGAGGAATTTCTAGTTTCGGCAGCAGAAAGTAGTGTGGGCAAGGTTGGTACCTGGTCACGTTTTATCGTCATGTAGCAGTCACGACAGCAAATAGCGAGAACCATTCCGTCTCTTCCTTGCTTGATAGTGATTCGTTGAGCAACAGTGTCATGATAGGAGGTCGCAGTTTGGGCTCCCAGACAGGCCTTGCCAAAGCAGCTCTTACAGACGAACAGGCGATGACAGAAGCAGCAGAACAGGCAATCTGAACCATTGCAATTCACTTGACAACGGACGCATTTTTCGACGTCAGATTTGGCCGAAGAAAGCATTGTAAACGCTTAGGCAGTGGGCAGGAGCGATAACACAGGCAGTCAGTAAAGGTAGGGATGGCCAAAGCACGTTCGCGCCGCGCCGAATAGAAAATACAAAATCACAGCCAAAAAGTGGTCCAAAGCCGTTTTTGCAACTTCAAGAGCAAATGCTATTTTGTGTTCCGTTATTGATAGGGGGATGTGGGGATGTGATGTATTTATATGAAACAGAGTGTGAGCTATCGAATAAGATGCATTTTGAATCATAATTCGGCCGTTAAAGGGCATTTTCCTCTTGAAAACTGAATTCGTCGTTTTTCAATGGCCATTTTCTGCTAAAAGGAGAGTTGATTCAAATTTTGTTCAACCGACTTTAAAATCAGCGCAACTCGTTACCTATATAGCACCGCTTTTTTTCTTTCCGCACTTCGGCATGGTCCCCACAAATTTGATTCTTTCTTAACTACTGAAAATGGGCATTTTCGTGGATTTTTTTCATGTTCCTCGTTCTTGTAAAAAAACGACGAATTCGGCGCAAGATGTTCAATCGGTTCCATGTACAGTAGACTTCAGACTTTCGAATGATATAAGAATTTGCTCTCTGCTCTTTGCCGTTAACCCCACAAACGATGTTGAAGTTTCTGTAACCCTAAATTTTTGCCATTTCAGGCTTTTATTGTACCCAACACTTGCAATCATACTTTTTTGCATTGATTTAGCTGGGCGACGATTATTCACATCTTTCTATTAGATTTTAAACAATCAAGTTGGTTTCACCTTCGTAACACGCGCCATAGAAAATCAGCTACCGCTGGGACGGCGACCAAGTTATAAACACTAATTTACGCGATTTGATCCACGCGGCTGTTTTGAACCCGCATTTCTCCAATTCTTCATGAAATTATGTGCGGTTTTTTGCGTAAATAATCGCATCCGGTCATGCTATTGCCGTTTTAGCGTAAATTTTGCTTCTAGCGCGAGTTATTCAAATCTGTTGCCCATAATTAAAAATGGTACCAAGCGCGCCATACAAAAGTTCTTCGCAGACGGACGCTTTTAGATCGCATTTTTCTAATTTTTCACGGAATAAAGTGCGGTTTTTTGCGTAAATTATCGCATCCGGTCATGTTATCGGCGGTTTTAGCATAATTTTTTTGCTGTAGCGTGAATTTTTTAAAACCATTGGCCATACCTAGTAAAGGGTACCATATACGATATGGTACCGGCACCTGATATAGTTGGTGTCGGTACCATAAACGGCGTTAAGGGGGCGTGCAAAAATTACGTAATGGTATTTTTGCCCATTTTCGGACCCCCCCTCCCCCCCGGATAATCCCCCGTAATAATTTTCTGACCCCCCTCCCATAATTACGTAATAATTTGGCTACCCCCCCCCCGAAATTTCAATTTTTTGAAGCGATAGACCCCAAATTTTTGAGTTCAATTCCATGTAAAATGACGTTTTTAATAAAATAACATCTGTATGCAGTAACAATTGATAATTTTCTTCGTTTTCTTTATTGATGAGCTGCAACTACATACATGTACGCATAGTCTTAGTTTTACGTAGAAGCCATCATTGGGTGGCTTTTTGTTAAAGTTGAAACCAAAGTGTTTTATCATGGATTTTAGGGCTGCTGCCATATCACCTGACTGATGATCGATGGTCATAAAACAGAGTTCGTGCGGGACCCGAAAAGTCAGGGAGTCATGCAAAGTCAGGGAATTTTAAAAATTTCAGGGAAAATTCAGGGAATTTGGTTCATCTCTTGCCACCCTTTTGAAAATGGGCTTTTTGACTTTCCACAGCTACTAGAACTGTAAATTTTACCCTCAGAATACCGTTTAAATGCGTTTTTCAGAGCCAATTTTTAAAAACTTCTCACCCTTGTTAGAATGTTCTCACTCTGATTGGACAGGGAAATTTGACTTTGGTCAAGAAATTTTGCTCTGAAAAAGCCGCATGAACCCTGTAAAAGATCGAGTCGATAAGTGGTATACCCTTATAAACTCTTATCACACAGATGTCAAAAGTCACTGTTGCCATTTAGCATTTGAAAAATTGGAAAGCCTTGACTTTAAACGTAGCTATTCTCTAATCTAAGCGTCCATCTAAGTGAAATTGAGAAAATGTAAGCCCAATGGCTTCAAATCGAGACTACATGTACATGTAGTGTACGTAAAAACAATTAAAATTAGGACCACTTAGTGATTTCTGCACTCTAAAAAAATTACGTAATGAAGTCGTCAACCCCCCCTCCCCCCACCGTAATGATTAGTAATCTTTTGGCGAACCCCCCCCTCCCCCCACATGCCATTACGTAATTTTTGCACGCCCCCTAAGTGCCTGACTGAATTAGGGCTGATAGAAAAAATCAATACTTTGATAGAGCCGTCTGCACTGCAAGAGGCCAGTTTGTCTCCCTGAGAGTTGAAGGCCACCGACCAGACTGTCGATTGGTGGGCCTGTTCGATTTTCTGCATTAACGACCAGTCGTCGCCGTCGAACGTGTAGAATCTAATCGAATTGTCGTAGCTACACGACACTAGTAGCTGCAAAATTTGCATAGAACGGTGCAAGCGTTTGTGCGGCCGACTTACGTCTTCTATCGGACTGAACAGCACCTGCTTTACGTCCTGAGTGTGTGTCTGGAGAATGGAAGAACACTGGAAGTCGTCTTCTTCGTCCACTGAAACTCAGCCACTTAACGCCGTTTATGCTACTGACAGCTTATACAGTAGACCACAAAAAATGTCCTCTCCGCTTTTTCCGGTTCACTAAAATAACTCTTTTTCAACCAATTCTCAGCAAATTTGAACCAAGGTTGGAGAATAGGTGGCCAATTAGTCCGGCTACCTGTGTTACAGTTTCGGCGCGAAAATTCGAATTTTGGCAGCGGCCCAACCAGGCACTTTCAAAATTTTATACCCCCTTTCCAAAATCCTGGATACGCCACTGCTTCACATATTCATTCAAATTTCCCACCAAAATTCTGGCACAGTTAGCCAGACCCATTGTGCACCTACTCTGCAAATTTAGTTCGCATTGGCAGAGCATTGACTGAAAACGGGTAATTTTAGTGAACCTCAAAATGTTAGTGGTGCCCTCTGAACATAAAGCTCGGCTGTATAGCCTATCCGGTCGGATGTACTGAATGTCTGTATTGTGTTGCCTTAGTTGATGCGATTGTAATCAACGACCCCACTAGTTGGTATTGCCCTGCTTTCTTGTGCAATGAAATCAATGAGTGATTTGAAAAGATCTCGATTTCAGTATTAGAGAGAGAGAAGGAATCGTACTTTCCCAGACCCAGACCGACTTGTCTCTACTGCAGGAGGCCAGGTAACGACCGCTGACAGAGAAAACGGCGCTCTTCACTTCATTTTCGTGGCCTTCCAACGTCGACAAAATCTCGAACTCGCCGCTAAAACTTTTAATTCTTTTACTTGCCAACCTCCATCGGTACACAGACAGACCTGGCTGAATTTCGTTCCCAAACAATGATGGTTGAGTCGAAACTGGTGGAGACCAGGTAGCGGGCGCACGGGGAGAAACTAACCGATCGCACAGTACGCGTGTGACCGTCCGTTAAGACTGATTTGCACACCCAGCCGGCCCTTCCTGACAATTAGACCGCTTTATTCAGTAATAGCTTACATGGAATAAAACGGGTTGGGCACGGCTAGCCCTTCAGGTTCTCACCTAGCCTATCAGGAACCTTTTGGAAGAATTTTGTTAAGAGAAATAGGACTTTACTCTTTAAATGTAAATGAGCTGAAATTCGTACTTAACAGGTCATACGGCTATGTGAGGAGGGTGTTGGCAAACATGGGCCGCGGGGGTTAGGGTGGCGTATACCACCCTCGACCACCCTCGCTGGTCAATACCACCCTTCATCCGGTCATGCCCCTTTCCTCCATTCCCGCATCGCTTATTTAAGTTAAGGCAAAATAGGCGTTTTTGCACTGTTTTCCGGGACCCCCAAGACCTCCAGACCCCCGTCCGGATTTTTCCGGCCCATCCAATGCATGGGGGTTTGGGGTCTGAGGCCGAATTCTAGGGGAGGGGAGTTGGTACTAACAACGCTCTAAATCGCATGAAGGGTTAAAAATCTTAAAAAATTTTTTCTCCAATACAGCTAAAAAGTACAGTTTCTCACAGGCGATCACAGCAATTTTAGGTGTCTGAAATTCTAAAAAAACATAAAAATTTGCTGAAAAATTTACGTGCCAGAAAAATCGGAGGGGTCGGAAAAATCGTCTGGACGGTCCCCAATCGGGGGTCTGGCTGGCCTTGGCATAAGTCTGGTGGCGGGGGCAGACCCCCTGTATGCTCGAACTAGTTTATTTTGCAAAAAATAACTTCTTGGCTTACTACACATTCAATCCTCCCTCAACCTTCCTTAGGATTTGAAAATCTACCCCTCAGTTGAAATTCTAGGGGATAACTCAGCCAGTTTGTTAGTTGGAGCTGCTGCTAAAAACTTAGTGCTTGAATTTTTACCAGTATCCTCATTAGATTGTTTAGTCCAAATTCTGATCGACCTATCACTGCCACAAGTAGCCAAAATATCTCCTTTAGGGCTCCAGGCCACACTCCAGACACAGTCAGTGTGTCCTTCCAAGCTTTCAACACACGACAACATAGGTTTCCCTACTCTCTTTCGATCTGGAAACTGCAACAATAAATCATCAGCCTACAAAGAAATAAAATTTGTTAATCGGCACGCTCTGTAAGACGGCCAATCAAGAAAAAGTTGCCTACGAACTAGTTTTCGTGCCGCTCAACTTAACGATATTGACGTACAAAAAAGTACACAGCAACGTTCTTCCTAACTGTGCAAAGATATTGGACTGTTTTATCGACGGCTATTACCGACAAGCTTCTAGAAGTAACTGACTCTGAAGCAAATTTCAGAATTTTATCATACACGTTGTTTTTTAACTGATTGCACATTTGAACAAAGCAACAAATACAACAAACGCTAACTACACACTGCAGTGTGATAGAACGAGAAAGGGACAAAGGACAGATTTTATCGATCAAAAGCTGGTATGGTGCTTGTATTGATAGTGGTCGTCCTGCTGAAACATCCAACACTTTCAACGCCAATATACTTTTGTAAACACGTCCCAAACAGTCAAGTACATACATGTAACAGGGGTCTGGTCTCACCCGATTTAGGCCAGACAGACCCTAGGAAGGGCACCCCCGTCCGCTTTTACTGGTAATTTTTTTGCAATTTCAGACACAAAATTGCCAAAATCACCAGTAAAACAGCACTTTTTAGCTGTATTTCAGCCTAAATTAGCGATGTTTAGCTGAAAAATCGCGATTTCTGAGCGTTTTTCAGTGCCGAACCCCACTCCCAAAATTTGGGCTCAAACCCCGGTCGGCGTCAGACCCCCAACTCTCCTTCGGCCGATGACCTGTTACATGTATGGTCAACTAAATATCGATAAGATCAAGCTGTACCATAGTACAAACAGTACCAGACCTACTGGCCAAAAATGGCCCGCCAGGACTTTTATCGAGCTTTCGAAGAAGTTCAAACGTTTGCCATTCGATTTTATTGCCGTTTTTCGCACGATTATTATTAAAATGACTCTAACTATTCTGCTCTGCCAAAATTCTAGCCTGCTAAACCTTTCGTAGTCATGAGTTTTGACCTTGTTGACCAATCGAAGGCCCGAAAAAGTCAGGAGAGTGGCCTAGGTACCAATAACTTATGTCTAACTGCGCTACCTACTGCGAAACTACAATATGGCGTTAAGTGCCTGACAGTATGAGCGAAAAGGAGACGTACCTGAACATGATGCATGTGAGGGTGATGGAACTCTGCCGAATCCACCACAACCACTTCGTCCTCGACCTCCATATCTTCAGGCGCAGGTTCAAAAGCCTCCCCGTAGAGGTCTTCCTCCTCCTCTTCCTCCAGCGCTGGTTCCTCGTACACCTCTTCATAGTCTTCTTCCTCATAGCCTTCCTCTTCCAATGTCCGCTCACTCACGTCTTCTATGGTTTGGTGCTGCTCACACTAAAGTGTACCACTACCAACCACACCTCAACTACCTTATACAGTCAGGCACTTAACGCCGTTTATGGTACCGACACCATATAAGGTGCCGCTACCATATATGGTACCCCCACGTTCGGGGCCTGTGGTCGTACAATATATGGTACTCATACCTTCGCGTTGTTACCGGTACCATATGGTACCACTCTGGTCAGATTTCGTACCATATGGTACCGGCACCCATGGCCATGGGTAGGAGTACCATATTATTATATGGTACCACCACAGTCGCCGAACGTGGGGGCACCATATATGGTGCCGGTACCATAAACGGCGTTAAGTGCCTGACTGTTATATGTACTTGCTAGCTAAGCGCCGCCAAAACCTATAGGGTGGGCCAGTTATCTATCGTAGGTTACGTCTTGCTGCAACTTTTCCGTTGGTCAATCAATTTCGCTCAAATTTTAACACAACATACACAAAACCTCAGAATGTGTACTGTCAAAATTTTGGCCAAATCTGTTGCTTCAATCACTAATTATGCACTTCTACGTGTCCACTATCTATCAGACATCATAGAAAGTGACGTGGACTGACACATGGAAGTGCATAACTAACGGTTGAAGCGACAGACTGGGCCAAAATTGGACTGTAAGCAGTCTAATGTATGCATGTTGTTTTAAAATTTCAACGAAATTCATCGACGAACACAAAAGACAGAGCAAGATGAACCCCAGGTAAATAAATAGCCCACCCTGTAGCAGAAAGTGACGGTAGACACGCTGAAGTGCATAACTAAAGGTTGAAGTGGCAAACTTGGCCACAAATTTGAAAGTAAATATTCTGAGAATTTCTGCATTTCAGCGAACGAAACAGTTAGAGCACGACGAAATCTACGATAGACAAATAGTCAACCGTGTATTTCAGTGAACAGGTACATTCAGTGTCACAGTCAGGCACTTAACGCCGTTTATGGTACCGACACCATATAAGGTGCCACTAACTTAGGTACCGGTACCATAAATGGCGTTAAGTGCCTGACTGTATCATTAGAAATGGAAACACATTAGTTAGATCTTTGTTCTTTTAGATAAGAAGAAGAGAGAAAGCTAATTGCTGTTAAATAAGAAATAATCTCAATAATTCTGTCTCGTTAACTTTCAGTTGATAGACGCAAAAAACTGCTTCCGTAAGGTGTAGAATTGATTGACACTCGTGTAGAAAGAAATCGCCCGGCGACTATTCTATAATAGGGCGCCATCTTTGTAATCTACGCACCAACTGGTCGCGTCACATCTTCCAGGCGTTGTTGTGGCGTGGCGTGTTGGTGCGTAGATTACAAACGAGTCGCTCTACAGCCAACGTGCCAATCAGATTTGGAAAAGGAAAAGAGCCAAAAGTTAAGGCACTCTAAGCTCAGCACTAAAAATCTCTGAGGTCATACAGAGTTGGTCGTACAACACAACAAGCAGAACAAACCAGAAAATCGTCACTGCGATTGTGGCGTTCGCATAGGAACTCATCGTCTTCTTCGAACCAATCCGGATCCGGCTCGTAGCGCCTTTTGGGTGCACGTTTGCCTTTGGCTTAAAAGAGATAAGTAGCGTAAAGATGCTCTCAAGCTCTGCTTTCAAAGTTTACCGGCACTTAAGTTGCTGATGCGTTGACGCGGCGCAATCAGCGTGTCTTTGATGTACTCCAACAGGTCGGCTGTCTGATTCTCTGGAACTCCCGCCGCCTTCAGCCGCGCCGCACACTGCTCCTTCTCTTCTTCACTCTCCGCCTCCAACAGCTCCTCAAACAGATCTCTCTCACTCTCTTACAATGCATTATTATCAGTTTACTGTCTGTGTTTATCACTGAGGATTCTTTTCGACATAGTTTTGAGCAAAAAGACTGTTGCTGTAATTGTGCACCGAACTGAAGGATTACTATACAACATACATGTAACAGGTCATCCGCCGAAGGGTAGCGATCGACCGGAATTCCGGTTCCGGTTCCGGCCGGAACTGGCGGTTCCGGTTCCGGTCCGGTTCCGGTGAAAAAGGGTACCGGAACCGGAACTTTTTCATTCACTATTTTCGATGGAAATTCAGTTACATTAAGTATTATTGCGTCTGTTTAATAAAGTGCGCAGCTCAGTGGGGGCAGTAGAATTTGCATGAATGGGGAGAAATTATGCAGTTTTCCATGTTATGCATAATTAGAAGTGCCTCTAAAGACAATTTTCGGTGAAATTATGCAGTTACAGGCAGTGTTTAGAGCTGTATTGTCGTTTTCGAACAGGTTTCTCAACTGACTTAAGGTGCAAAAGTGGAAAATTTGTTGTAAGTATCTGTACTAGCATGCTGGACCCATTTAAGACGATTTTCAAAAAAAAAATTTTTTTTTAATTTTTAAAAAAAGCAAAAACTTTTGGCCTTCAAAAAAATTTTTTTTAACAACTGTGCCTTTAAGGCAGCTAAAAACATCTCCGAAGGTGACAGATCAGAGCTGAAACCTGAAAATGTTGAAAAGCTTCTCTTTCTGAAGTACAATTTGCGTGCTCTTGACTACTTTTATTGAAAAGTCTGTATTCTGTTGTTGATTTGAACTTCTGCTGATGTTTATAACAGGAATTTGTACACGACGTGCCTATAAATACGTTTCTATAAATTTTGGACCAAATATTGAAAAAGTTCCGGTTCCAGTTCCGGTTCCGGCCGGAACTGGGTGGTTCCGGTTCCGGTTCCGGCGAAAATTTTGGTTCCGGTCGATCGCTACCGAAGGGGGGAGGTGGAGGGGTCTGGCGCCGGCCGGGGGGTCTGAGCCAAAATTTTGGGAGGGGGGTAGGGTACTAAAAACGGTCAAAAATCGAAAATAACGCAGTTTTTGGGCTAAAAAACGCCAAAAATCGTTAATTTGGGATGAAATACAGCTGAAAAGTGCTGTTTTGCAGGCGATTTTGGCAATTTTTGTGTGTGAAATTGCAAATTGCTCAGAAATTTGCTTGCCAGAAAAATCGGAGGGAGGGGGGTTTGGCCTAAGTCGGGTGGGGGCAGACGCCCCCAGACCCCCCTGTTACATGTATGCTCTACAAAGCTGAGACAACGGACACATAAATTAGGCTGTAAAGCATACATGTAACAGGGGGGTCTGCCCCCCCCCCCCCGAGACGATTTCACCGACCCCCCCTCCGATTTTTCTGGCAAGTAAATTTTCGAGCAAATTTTTGCAATTTTTTACAATTTCACACACAAAAATTGCCAAAATCGCCTGCAAAACAGCACTTTTTAGCTGTATTTCAGCCTAAATTAGCGATTTTTGGCAATTTTTAGTCAAAAAATTGCGATTTTTTCGATTTTTGAGCGTTTTTAGTGCCCACCCCCCTTCCCCAAAATTTTGGCTCAGACCCCCCCGGCCGGCGCCAGACCCCCCAACCCCCCTCCCCCCATCGGCGGATGACCTGTTACATGTATGCTGTACAGTCATACATGGGCCGGAAAAATGGGTTTGGGGTAGTCAAAATCCGAAAATTTGGGGGTGGACCTGCCGGTTTGGGGGGGTCGCGCCGATTTTGGTGGGTGGGGTCAGGAACAAAAGTCGGCTTCAGGTGGGTGGGTGGGGTCGTTTGGGGGGGGGGGGTCGAGCTCAAACTGGGGGGTGGGCAAACCCCCCGCGGCCCATGTATGTGTACAGTCGTGCTTTGCAACAACTTCATCTTTTGGCAATACTCATTTTTTAAACTGAAAGTTATAATTGCGCCTGATTTTAACCGATTTTGCTAGAGAGCCGGTCTTGGCCTTGCCATAAATAAAGTCTACGAAAAGGTTAGTTAGCTAAGCTGCATTATTTTCATTTCAGTAAGGGTTTGGGAAACATATACGTATAGTAGAAGTATCGAATAAATAATAATCGTGCCGGAACAGTCTTTAAAATCGGTGCAAAACTGACGAAATGGCAGTTATTTGAAATTATTTGGAAAATCGAAAAAAGGTCCGACCGCAATCTTTTACCAACACTGCATAATTGTGGTACCGGCATCAAACAAATACTGTACATGTTATCACTTCGATAGAGGTCTCTCTCGGGTACCGGCAAAATCATTGTCATCAGCTAAGGCCTCAATCGAAGCAATACCCATACATGGGCCGGAAAAATCCAGAGGAGGTCTGGAGGTCTCGGGGGTCCTTGAAAAAAGTAAAAAAACGCCAATTTTGCCTTAAATAAGCGAAAATTTTCTCCTTCCGGGAGGGGGGTCAAGAAGGGTGTATGACCGGCGAGCAGAGGGGGTGAACCCCGTACCAACGGTGCAGTTTAGACTTCGGCAGACTGGCAAAGAGCCATGGGGTTAGCAAAATTAGTGGCTGGCAAAAGTGTCAGTGCCACCCGAATGGCAGGAAGTATAGACCCGCCTAATACAGAAACGACCAATATTGCTTAAAAAAGTCAGCCACCTCTTCAGTGACCATTCCAGTCCTGAGCAATCTGTTTCTGTATCTGTTCTGTGTGCTCAGCATCTCTTGGTCGCTCATAGGCTGGCAGTCCTGATGATGCTGGGTCTCTTTATTCTCCCAGACCTCTCCGTCGGCCGTCAGAATCACTTCCTTCACCGGACCCTCCACAGGGCCCAGTCTGGCCTCTCTTCTCAGTTTGGTGGGGCCGAATCGGTGTTTGTTCCTGGCCTGCACGCACTGTCGACACTTGTACCGGCGCCGAATGGCGTCCGGACGCAGGCGCGATACCGTAGCCACTCCCCAGAAGGTGTAGTTCACGTCCTCTCCCTCTCGCAGATGGACGGCCGTCTTCTGTGGAGTGTATTTGTTGCCTGAGAAGACCATCTTGGCGTCGGGGCGGAGACTAGAATTGGTTTCTCTTTGTAATTGGACCTTTTTTTGGCTTAACTTTAGTCTCTTTCCTCAGGGGTAGCACTGAGCCTGAGTGGGTGACAGTCCGGCCCTCTTGCTCATGTTCATCCCGCCCAACCCCGGAACCGGTTTAGGGACCCCGAAAAGGCAAGCACTAGGTGTCTGACCCCAAATTCTACGGAGGGGATTAGACACCCAAAAATCACAAAAAAATCGCAATTTTCCGAATACAAATCGGCAAAAGCACTGTTTTACATGCAATTTTAGTGTCTGAAATTCTAAAAAAAATTGCAAAAATTTGCTCAAAAAATTACTTGCAGGAAAAATCGTCGGTAGGGGGGGGCGATAAAATCATATCGGGGGAGGGAGTCCCCTACCGGGGGTCAAGCCGAAGCCGGAACCCTTGTTACATGTACGGTATCGATCGATACCATATGACGTGACTGTAAAACGCCCCTTTTAGAAATGCAACTTAACACTGCCGGTGATGTTGAAGACATCAGGTACCTATAACAGAAAGGTAAAGGGAGTACGTACGTAGCATTCTGCTTCCAGTCCTGCTGAACGATTTCGGAAATCTGTTCTTCTGGAACGCCTTCTGCAGTCAGCTTAGCGATCTTGTCTCTCACTGCTTTTCTGGCGTAATACGTAGCCGGGGTAGAACTGCACTCTTTCTGCTGTTGACGCAGCGACTCCCAGGTCAAGCCCTAATGCAGAATAACACACTAATTTAACGTATCCGGTATCTGGGTTAGTCCTAGAAAATATGTAATAGCTTATCCAACGAAAGAAGGCTTAATTGTGAGTTTGAGCTAAAATTCAGGTTGATCAGTGCAAAAAATTGGTATTTTAGTTAGGCTGAAAATCGCTAATTCCCAATTACAACACATGCTCATTTTGGCGGAAACTGACAACAAAAAGTAGTTTGAAATTAACAAGAATCATACAGTATTCCTAAATTTCTCAGGATTGGGTCAAGACCGGTGTGGTGATCCAAACAATAATAACAGAAAATTTCCCGCTATTTTAGCACCTAGGCGTACGTTTCAAATCTCAGCTTATTATTTGGTCAGAAGCGGCAGCAAAAAGAAATGTTGCAATATTTCTTAGTCTAAAAATAAAAAACACTAATCGTAAAAAAGCAATATTTGCAGTCCAAATACAGCTAACGGGCGATTTCAGTGTCGAAAAGAAATTAAAAAAGTCAGTGTGTGTGGGTACGATTAAATATCCAATTAATTAAAAAAAACGCGATACATACCTCAACCTCCTCTCCGCGTCTCAGAAGTCTTTTCTTGTACCTCAGCTGCAAAGCCTCAAACTCCTTGTCCGTGACAGGAGTGCAGTTCTGATGGTGTTGTGTGTTGTTGTTCTCCCAGATCTCTCCCTCCTCTGTCACCAGCACTTCTTTGGTCGGACCATCCACCGCCGCACCCTTCTTCTTACCGTACCTATGTTTATTCTTGGCCGCGTAGCATTGTCTACACGACAGTCTGCGTTTGATGCCGCAGGCGTCCGGCACTGCCAGGCCCGGCGGGCCGGAGAAGGTAAAGTTACGGTCCGGGCCGTCGCGCAGATGTACCGACGACTTCTTCGGCGCCAGCTTGTTACCGCAGTAGACCATAGCTGCGTCCTCGCGCAGACTGAAATAATGCTTTTTCTTTTAACCAGACATGGGCTGCATTTCGGCTGAGGGGGGTAGAATTTTCAATTCCTGAGGGGGGCTGAGGTGGGGGGGGTAGGAGCGCCTGAGGGGGGCTGAGGGGGTGGTAAGCCGAAAAGTCCGATTTTTGGCTAAAATCAAAGGTTTTTTGCTTATTTTTCATTAAAATACACCAAAATAAGCTATTCTGAGCTCATTTACACCTAATCCAGGCATATTTTTATCATAATTTTCTATACAAAATTCTTCCGAAAAATTCCTGAGGGGGGTAGCGGCCTGCTGAGGAAGGTAGGTCAGAGCCTGAGGGGGGCCAACCCCCCCTCTCAGCCCCCCTTTGCCCATGTCTGCTTTTAACCAATCAGCAAATAACGCTTGCCAGAGTCAGAAAACTGTTTAGAGTGTGGAAGGGGACCAGTTTTTAGGCGAACACTTTGTTAATGTTCGCACGAACAGCTCGTGTAAGTGTTCGCGCGAACAGGTTTTTCACACTCTACATACGTCATTTTTTATGCAATCCTGTATAATTCATGTGGATTAGTCTGAAATTGACTATATCGTTTGAAGAGATAAAAGTCTAAGTCTAAAAGTCTGTGCGAACAGTTTTGGTTAGTGTTTCGGTGAGGGAACAGTTTCGTCCAGGGGGTCCAAAAAGCTAAAAAAAACGACTGCAAATGCGTAAAGAGGCTAAAAATCGCTATTTTAAGCTGCAAAATAGCGTTTTAGACCTAGAAGCAAGCAAAAAATGACAAAAAGGATTCTAAAAACACCGATTTCTCTTAAACATCAGCAGTGGAAACGGCAAATTCAAAGGCTTTTCAAGCGAATTTTAAGCTACAAATGAGTGATTTCCGAGCCAGTTTGTGCGTACTAGAGACGCTAGCTACTAATCATACATGTAATAGGTCATTCATCCGCCGAAGGGGAGAGGGGTCTGAGCCCAAAGTTTTGGGAGGAGGTTGGGCACGCACGCTCAAAAATTGCAAAAAAAATCACAATTTTTAGGCAAAAAGAATCTTCAAAAATCGCTAATTTGGGCTCAAATACAGCTAAAAAGTACTGTTTTACAGGTGATTTTAGCAATTTACGTGTCTAAAATTGTAAAGACTAAACTTACGTGGCATCCTTTTTCCAGTCGGAGTCAGTCTGTCGGTCAGTTTGCGGTGGATTTTGGCTGAGGACCACCTCAACTCTGGGCTGACTACGAGCGCCTCTCCTTTTCGGTTGTTGGTCGTCTTCCTTCTTAATTCTCTTAACAGCAGCCGGGCGCCCCTGCGATCTGGTCCTCATAGCAGAAGCAGCAGAAACACTATTCTGCGCTTGTTTAGTGCCTCTTCTAGTGGCCGGAGTGGAAATACTATTCCGCGCGTCGGCCAGCGAACGCGCCCGCTTAACTTCTCGCCTGCTCGCACGACGCGTGGTGCGCGTAGTAGAGGAAGCAGCACTCTGCACTTCTTTAGGTAGACCGAAATCGTTGATAATTGACTCTTCCTGTTCCTCAGTCTCTCGGATCAAGCCGATATCGTGCAGTGCGGGGCCGGCCGAGTTGGGGTCAAAGGGGGCGAAGAGTTCAGTGTAGTCCTTCTTAATTACCAGGAAGTGTTTGCCGGGCGGGTAGGGGGTACAGTAGTCGAGAGGGGCGGGCACTGGACTGCTGGGGGCAGAGCCGGGGCCTTCTTGTAGTTTGGAAGCTTCCTCTTCGTTGTCCCGCAGCACGCGCGTCAAAGTGCCCAGTGAGGGGAGAGTGATGATATCCAGGTTTATCAGAGAGTTGTAGAGCTAAATTGATTTCAGCTAACACATAGATACCATACATGTACTAGGGGTTACCCCTAGCTAGAAAGGCAAAACTCCCCTCACCCCCATACACGTAATAGCTCCGGGCCATACATGGGCCGGAAAATCCGGAGGGGGTAGGGGGGTCTGGAGACCTCGGGGGGGGGGGGGGGGTCCCCCGAAAAAAGGCCAAAAAAGCCTATTTTGCCTTAAATAAGCGAAAATTTTCTCACTCCGGGAGGGGGGAGGGGGGTATGGCCGGCCTAGGGGTATAGTTTAAGCTGCTAAATAGCGTTTTAGAGCTGAAAACAAGCAAAAAATGACAAAAAGGGCGTCCAAACCCCCGATTTCTCTTAAATATCAGTAGTCGAAACGCCGGTTTCCAAAGTCATTTAAAGCGAATTTTAGGCTCTCCACCGACGCCGCCTCGGGCTTGTTACATGTATGCCCGAAACACAAAATAATTGCTCAGCTGGGCCTGAAATGGTAGTTCAGTGACTAGGTACCTTCTGTATCATTGAAAATGGCAAAAACTACACTTTTACATTTTAGATACGAAGAAAGAAAGAAAGAAAGAAAGAAAATTAGTGCCACTAATTTAGTGGTGTGCTACTTTTAAAACCTGTCACTAAAAGAAAAAAAGTCGCGTATCCGGGGGTGTAGGGTAGGTACACATCCTCCGTTTGCGGTATAGGTAGGAAGAGAAGGTTTGTCAAAAACAATAGAAAGAAACTAATGAATTATATATATATTCTAAAACTGTCTATATTATGCTCAGAATGCCTTTTAAATGCGTTTTTGAAGGCTAAATTTTCAAAATTTTATCCCCCCCTCGTCCGGCAGCAGGTAGGTGGTACCATATATGGTACCGGTACCAAGGTACAACTACCATTATAATGGTACGAAATCTGAACGGAGTCCTACCATGGTACCGGTACAGGTCCCAATGCCAAGGTATGAGAACCATATATTATATGGTACTACCAAAGTCCCCTGGATTAGCCCAAAACTGCGATTAGAAACGAAAATAGGCCTTTTGACCGAGCCGACCAAGTAGCGTTCCTACAGAAATGCTCAAAAACCTACCCCACTTCCTCCACATCTGACCGCTCTGGCCAACTCATAGAGCAGAGGCGAGAAGCACCTGGACAAAGCGGTCTTGTCTGTGAGGTCAAGTTGTTCCTGCAAGAAGGACAACTTGCGCAGCAGTCTCAGATCGTCTCTGCGTTCGGCTGTCTCCACCAATCGCTCCAGACACTCCTTAGCCTTGGAGAACCAATCAGCTTCCGGCGCCTCCACTTGCTCGCCCCACCGTTTCACCTCCTCCATCAGCTTCAGCAGCTGGCTGAAGAACTCGAGTGAGTTGTTCTGCAGCTGCACCAACTGACCAACATCGATTCGGTGGCCGCGGTAGTAGACCATCAGTTGGAGGTCTGACTCGATCTTTATGCAGGAGCGGAAGAGTGGAAGGCCCTCCTCGTTTATGGTTATGATCAGAATCAACAGCTGATCGTCTTTCTCGATTATACTGAACTCGTCCGGCGCTCGCTCGAACCTCAAATGCACTGCACTGGGACTGACTGACTGCCTGCTTGTAACAGGGTTCCCCCATTTATACATGTGAATAGGGTCCCAGAGGGGTTTCTGCACAGTTCCAACTTTTCCCATTTCCGACTTTTCCTTTTCGCTGTATTAGAATTGTTAAGTCGAAGCCTACGCCTGACTCTAAAGCAGGAACTTAACCCTAAGCCTAAGCCTAAATTTAAAATAAGCTAAGAAACTGCTTCGCTATTGCACCGAATAATACAGGGTGTCTCAAAAAATGATCACATTTCTTTTTACTGCCATTTCCGAAAATTTTGACCAAATAGGCTGAAATTTGAACCATAGGTGCCAAAATTCGGGGAATTTTATATGTTAAAGTTTGGTGCACTAGGCTTGACTCATTCCCGAGAAATTTCAAAAAAAGTGAAATTTGGTAAAAAATTTCAAAAAAAGTGAAATTTGGTAACTTCAATACAGAAAGCCGGTCGACGAAAAAATGGAAACATTTCTATTTTCTGTATCTTTCCTAATTTTTGTCGGGATTGGATGAAATTTGGAGTGTAAACGCAGAAATTCAGGGTAATTCGTGTAAAATGTTGACGCATGAACTCCAACGCTATCGTTGGCGACAGTATGCTGCTGCACTTTCACAGGAGATTCTTACAGCTGAAGCGCGTGAAGATCAAATTTAGCGATGTATAGAAACTGCATGTGCTAGGAGGAGCTGAGTTATTGCGTCAACTTTGTACACACGAATTACCCTGAATTTCTGCGTTTACACTCCAAATTTCATCCAATTCCGACAAAAATTAGGAAAGATACAGGAAAAAGAAATGTTTCCATTTTTTCGGTGACCGGCTTTCACCATTGAAATTACCAAATTTCACTATTTTTGAAATTTCTCGTGAATGAGTCAAGCCTAGTGCACCAAACTTTAACACAAAAAACACTCCGAATTTTCGCACTTATGGTCCAAATTACAGCCTATTTGGTCTAAATTTGCGGAAATGGCAGTAAAAAGAAATATGATCATTTTTGAGACACCCTGTAGTTGACCGAAGCCTCCGATTTCTCTGGGGTCAATTTTGTCAGTTCATTTTCTATACAGAAAGATATACCTGAGTCTTCTAACGATCTCTCTAACACTGTGCACCCTGTCGGCTTCCAACTGACGTTTCAACTGTTCTTCCTGTCTCATCCTCAACACAGCTCTGCGTCTCTCGGCATTACCGATCACCAGACCACCCCTCCGTCTCTTCTTAGACGGCTCCGAATGGAACAGTCTGGGAAAGGCCGGGAAAATGGTGGGCACGGCATCGCGTTTCAGTTCCACTTTCTTCAACTCCGGTTTCGACCGTCTACGCACGAAGTTAGTGTCCATGCGGATTCGCTTGAAGCACTCCGACGTGAAGTGCAACGAGCAGACTTTGCTGTGCTTGTTCGGCTGCCATTCGGGCGGGCGGCGCAGACGACGCACCCACTCCAGTCGCCGTGCTTGGTTGGCGGGAAAGGCGTGTAGAGAGACCCCGGCCGGCACTTTGGCAGAACCGTAGCCCGTCTTGCAGTAGGGAACCACGCAGCTGTGCGGCATCGCTACTCTATTAACGGCTAAATCGCAGCTTCGCTTTCTACTCTCTTCCTACAATCGCCATGGACGACTAAAACGACTGGACACGAATCGACCCCAACGCCCGTTTCCACAGTAGGCCTACTTTCAAAGGGCCGTATCTTTGGAACCGTTCGACCTACAATCAATATAAATACATCTTTAGAATCGCCAACGCGTGAGGACTCCGATTCCGTGCTCAAATCGCTTCCATAGCGACCACATAAAAAGTTCATTTTTTTCCATGGCGCAAATTAGGATTACCAAGCAACGTTGCGCAGATTAGAATGCAAATTCAACCAGAGCTCAAGCCCCTCTACAACTTTGGTCATGAAGCCCAAAACCCTCCGACGCATCCGTAAGAAGTTATTCGCAAAAAACTATAAATTCATTGAACTTAGAAAATGGCTGTAGTAATCACTATGTGTGCGCCAATTGGAGTGATTTCGAAACAGACTGCCAATACAACAGCGCAGGGTCTCAATAACGAAGCAATTGTCGAGCAACACCCAGTATATTTTCAAGAAACATACTTTATATTACCACAGAAATACCATAAATGATAGCTCAGACACTGTACCATGAAAGCATGATCAAAATTACAGAATTTTAAAAGCATCTTTTCCTTACAGTCAGCGACTACGTCCAAACTTCGTTATCTTGGCTTGCGCACTGGGCTTCACACCAGAAACAGTAAGCTTCTTGACCAGGTTTTTGCACATGCAGTTGAAAAATTTAGCCACAAGAATTTAGCCACAGACAGGAAAGCTCAGACACGAGAATGTCATCAACTGGGAATTCTCCTCTAACAGCAACAAGACGGTTTCAACGAACACTGGCCGGTGAAAATCGCAGTGAAGAAACTTTCTCTTGAGACTAGGGTCGCTTTGAATGCAAGAAAACATCAACCAGGCCTTCAGACAGATTCCAAAAGCGGCAGCACTCGGGACAAATAAGCCACCACGATTGATTTCATTCAGAAACATGCTAATGTTTTCGAAGTCTCCATCAATTTCAAGGGGAGGCAGCTCAGATTCACTCGGGGGCAAGGTTTCCCCATGCGGGGGGTCTGGCCTAAGTCGGGTGGGGGGCAGACCCAAGACCCCCCTATTATATGTGTGCCCTTTAGAAAAGCCCTGGTCCCTAACAAAAATTTCAATTTTATCTACCGTATTCAGTTGACTCCTAAGCGTGAGCCTAAGCCTAAGCCTACGTAAGCCTAAGCCTACGTAAGGCTAAGCCTAAGCAAGAAAGTGATTAATAAATATATAGTGGAGGGACCCCTAAAAGTCAGTTAAGCCGGCATGAGTAGTAGGGGCATGAGTAGGGGTGCGGACAACAAACAACAGATCAACAACAGCTTGGCGCACGCTAACACCCGCACACGCACTCACACACGCACACACTGACCAGACCAGGCAAGGCGCTGCACCAGCTTTCGGTGGCCTGGGTTCGGCTTTGCGTCATCTAATTCCAGTCAGACTGGTTTCGAACCCACTACAACCGCTAGAGATGCACGGGCCGCCGCCACTCAAGGCATCAAGCTAACCACTGTGTTAACGACGCGACTCAGCAGATACTAGTAGCAATTAAAGCAATTAGGAAGCAAATATCAATAAGTAAGAAACAAACTAGCACAAAGGTAGGCATAAGTAGGGAGGGGCGTGCATGGGTAGGGGGTGCGGACAACAACCAACAGATCAACAACAGCTTGGCGTACGCTAACACCCGCACACGCACTTACACACACGAACACTGACCAGACTAGGCAAAGCGCTGCAGCAGACACGCCAAAAAATCGATAACATCAGGATTACTACAGCCATTTTCTAAGTTCAATGAATTTATAGTTTTTTGCGAATAACTTCTTACGGATGCGTCGGAGGGTTTTGGGCTTCATGACCAAAGTTGTAGAGGGGCTTGAGCTCTGGTTGAATTTGCATTCTAATCTGCGCAACGTTGCTTGGTAATCCTAATTTGCGCCATGGAAAAAAATGAACTTTTTATGTGGTCGCTATGGAAGCGATTTGAGCACGGAATCGGAGTCCTCACGCGTTGGCGATTCTAAAGATGTATTTATATTGATTGTAGGTCGAACGGTTCCAAAGATACGGCCCTTTGAAAGTAGGCCTACTGTGGAAACGGGCGTTGGGGTCGATTCGTGTCCAGTCGTTTTTAGTCGTCCATGCCCCAGCCTGGTAGGGAAAAATTGTTCTTAAGATTCGGAACCCCAGTAGTACCCACCTAGGGCCGTAGTTTAAAATTCACGAAATTTATTTGCAAAATTTTGGGGCATATTTGGACACCTTTCATTATTGTCGTTGAATAACCTTTAATTAAAAATGTATGATCTCTGCTAGTGCTTGTGGTCGCAATTTCTCTCTGTTGGATTGGAGTGCTTACGTTAATCGTGAACTTTGTCATTCCGGTCAATACTTCTCTTCTCACCTTTAGTGTTCTGTCGTGCTCATTTTTGTTATTGTATTATACAATGTACACTATGTTGGTGCCACTTTGTTTTTATAGACACTTGATTCGATCATGTTATCCCGGCTCTTCTGAGGCGTTGATTTATGGTGCTTCAAAAATGTCGTTCAAAGTTTTGGATTGACGGCTTGAAAAGTAGAAATATTCAAGGTTTCTGACGCAACCTCTCTTCGGGCACTTTAATTCGTGCTCAACTTGATTCGATACCATGGTGTGCAATACATATTTCCTTGCATAGCGTAAGTACGATAAATCTTTTAAGTACTTCGTTGTTATTATTGGGTCTACATGCGCGCATACGAATATACTACTGTACTGTGGAACCAACATGATGCTCCTTTCGAGCGAAAGAGAATGTAGTCTCGGTTAATGTGTTTAACAACAGCATTTCAATTCCCCGATACTATCAAGGTTCGTGTCGGTCAAGGGAGGGGCTGTCAGCGGATTTAAAATTTGTCAGGGGATTTTGGGACTTATCAGCGGAAATTGCGGCGTCACAACAAAAAACATGCATTCAGTAGGTTGTAGAAGCAGCAATGAAAGTGCACATACATGTAACAGGACATCCGCCGATGGGGGGAGGGGGGTTGGGGGGTCTGGCGCCGGCCGGGGGGTCTGAGCCAAAATTTTGGGAGGGGGGTAGGGCACTAAAAAAACGCTCAAAAATAGAAAAAATTGCTATTTTTGGGCTAAAAATCGCCAAAAATCGCTAATTTGGGCTGAAATACAACTAAAAAGTGCTGTTTTGCAGTCGATTTTGGCAATTTTTGTGTCCGAAATTGTAAAAAATTGCAAAAATTTGCTCAAAAATTCACTTGCCAGAAAAATCGGAGGGGGGTCGGCGAAATCGTCTCGGGGGGGGGGGTCCCCATCTGGGGGGTCTGGCCTAAGTCGGGTGGGGGGCAGGCCCCCCAGACCCCCCTGTTACATGTATGAAAAAAGTGCATGTAATTCAGTCAATATCAGTGCATTTTAGGGTAATTTTTCAAAAATTAATTGCCCTGGTTGGGCGGCCCAACCAACCTCTTCAAACTACTAAACCTGTTAGTTTTGTGGTCAGAATGCCTTTCAAAAGCGTGTTTGACAGCTGATTTTTTAAAATTTTGTTCGCCATGGTTGGGCGGCGGCACACCAAAACCTCTTTAAACTACTAAAACTGTTGTATGCTCAAAATGCCTTACAAACGCAATTTTGAAGAATGTCAGGAGACTTTGGATCTCCAGATTGGCACGAACCCTGACTATGATGAGTTTTAGATTCAAATATAGTAAGTAGCTCACTCACTGTCAAAGATTCCTAGCACAATTCTTATTCAGATTTGATGTAATTATCTGAGAAATACTTTGTTGGACTCTATTTTTGTGCAAGTTTCTCTGCTCACTATCAATGCTCATTGTTGACACGCAGCTTTAACTGTTACGCAGCTTTTTTTACTCACCAGTCACCACCAAGTCAAGCATTTTTGGCAATCGTTTAGCTGATGTTTAATTTATTTCTATGACGTGCAGTTTGCTGGGAAATACGTTACGCAAAGCCTAACGTTACGTTGCGTAAGGTTTGCATTGATGATTATAACGCACGAATTTACCGCGTTACAGTAATTAGTAAAGCCAGAGGTTAAAGAAACCGATTGCCGGCTTAATCCCAAGCCTAAGGCTCATTCTAACTCTGCACCCAGCTAAGCCTAAGCCTGAACCTAAGCATACCGGAGATTTCCACTTACTATCCCACCCCACTTAATATCCCACTGGGATATTACATGGACCATTCTTCCGCTTTATATCCCATGGGATATTACTTGGCGGCAATGTTTATGTCAAATTTGTAATGATTTTCTTCACACATGCATACTGTATCTATGATAAAACATTGTTACGGTTAAAATCCCATGCTGTTTCCAGTTAATGTCCCATGGCTTTGTCCAGTTAATATCCCTGGGATATTAACTGGCGACAATGTTTTCACTCAGAAACGTGATTTTCCGTGTTATATCCCCTGGGATACTAAGTGGAAAACTCCGGTAACCTTGAAACTGAGGCCTAAAGTTAGGGTGGTCGGCGGATGCGGGGAATGGTCCGAAACCGAGGTCTCCAAGTGTGCCCCAAAAATTTGCAAAAAAATTTCCTGAAGTGAAAACTACGGTCCCTGAGTGGGGTTCCGAATCCACAAACCGCTGTTTACGTACCACGCTGGGGGTCCGAATTCGGTGGGGTCCGGGGATCCGAATCCATATTACCTTAAAACGAACGTCGGCGGATTTTTTGGAGACGCTACGCCGGAGTTTCTTTTTTCGCATCGAGCGTGCAGGCTGGGCGCTGATTTGTAGTGTATTCTATTATTAAAACTGAATTCGTCGTTTTTCATTTAACGTCCGTTTTCTGTTGAAAGGAGAGTTGATTCAAATTGGTTTTTCAATCAGACTTGAAATCAGCGTAACTTGTTACCTATATCACACCTATATATACCTATATATCTTGGCGCAGTTCGACGCGGTACCCAAAATTGGATTCTTTCTTAACTGTTGAAAATAGGCTTTTTTCGCGGAATTTTTTCGTGTTCCTAATCGTTATGAACAAACGACGAATTCGGCGAAAGGGTTTCAATCGGTTCTGAGTACAGTATACTTCAGACTTTCGAATGGTACAAGATTTGGCTCTCTGCTAACCCCACAAACGGTGTTGAAGTTTCTGTAACCCTTAATTTTTTGCCATTTCAGTATTTTATTGTATGCAACGCTTGGAATCCTACTTTTTCGCATTAATTTAGCCGTGCTACGGATATTCACGGCCTTCTACAGTCAGGCACTATTGTCACTGCACTGCACGAGAAAGTGGGCCATTTTGCGGGCCATGAGGAAGCAAAGAATTGAATGAGATTGTTGAAAATTTACATGTAGATGTAGTTTTGATAGAAATGAACGAATTTGAAGTCCGTTTTGCTCTAGCTCTCTTATCTGATATAGAACCCTACATACATGTAACAGGGGGGTCTGGGGAGTCTGCCCCCACCCGACTTAGGCCAGACCCCCCAGATGGGGACCCCCCCCCCCCGAGATGATTTCACCGACCCCCCTCCGATTTTTCTGGCAAGTAAATTTTGGAGCAAATTTTTGCAATTTTTTACACTTTCACACACAAAAATTGCCAAAATCGCCTGCAAAACAGCACTTTTTAGCTGTATTTCAGCCCAAATTAGCGATTTTTGGCACTTTTTAGCCAAAAAATTGCGATTTTTCTCGATTTTTGAGCGTTTTTTAGTGCCCACCCCCTCCCCCAAAATTTTGGCTCAGACCCCCCCAGGCCGGCGCCAGACCCACCCAACCCCCCCTCCCCCCATCGGCGGATGACCTGTTACATGTATGGAACCCTATACCTTCGAGATCATGACACAACTCAATGTTGCTAAACTTAAAATTTAGATACTGAAACATTATGTAAAAATACACGCTGAATCTCGTGGTGACATCCATATTTTTGTTTAAAATCGAAAATTCCATTTTTTCGGATTCTGAAATTTTCAAAGCGAAAAAAACTCAAATTTTTGTCGTTTGAATAGCTTAAAAGATGCGCCATTTTGTCCTCTTTTGAATGGTATAAAGATATCTAGGGGTAGGATGGGGTAGACGGGCCACTTTGGCCGTTTGAATGCTCAAAAATCGATCATCTATTTTACTTTTTCTCAAAATAAATGCCTTAGGATTAGTTTGTTCAGGTTATATGGCAAAAGGCCGTTTTCAATCTGTTCCCTCCGGCATTGCGCACAAAGCACCTTTTCAGCGCGCGTTTTCTGGGGCACACGCGGACGAACCCGACGATGTGGCCTCTGCCGACACTAAGGATTCCGCTTTGCTCCAGTCTGCTCCAAGATGGTGCAATTGTTGCTCGATTAGAGGTTTGCTCAGTGAAGGACGGTCCTGTTCTCTTAGATGTGGAAAGAAGAAGGATAAAGAGGCGAAGGAGGAAGCAGAAAGAAGAGAAGAAATTTGAAGAGAAGACAGAAGTAGGGAGTAGAAGTAAGGAAGAAGAAGAAAAAGAAGATGGAAAACGAAGAGAATGGATGTTTGGAGGAAGAAGGAAGAAGAGGAAGAAGAAGGTGAAGAAGATGAGGAGAAGAGTGCTGAGAGGAGAGAGAGAGAGTGATGAGGAAGAAAGTTATGTGGAGCGAGATTTTGAGCAGTAAAAGGATGTTAAAGGGAAGGATGATGAGATGTGAGATGATGAGAGGTGGAAGGAAGCAACGAAAGTGGAAGATGAAGAAGAGAAAGAGGATGAAGAAGAGAAAGACAGTGAGAAGAAAGAGTCTGAGAAGAAGGCAGAGAAGAAGAATGGTGTTTCGTTTGAGTTCGCTGCATAAGAGATGGAATTCCGTTTCTCCTATGACAAGTCGCCAGATGATGACAAAGGCACAGAAAGGCCGTAACTTCGCGCGCAACAGATCGAGCCAGCACGCCGTCAGTGCAGAGCAACTTACTGGAGATGCCGAGTCAACAGGGGCGGAGCAGTTCTCGCTCGTTTTTTCTGGCCTAACTGGTATTAAATCGCGCGTATGTTTAGTTGCTTCGTTTGGCATTGTTTCGATTTCCGACCTTTCGATTTTCGATTTTGCTGAAATTTTGTATAGTTACACCCTGATACTTCAAGTTTTTACTGTTAAAATTTTAGCGCGTTCTGACATGAAATGTCTGAATAACAGTAAACTTTTCAAAAGTTGGTTATTGCACTGTGAATTATACTCGTAGTACAGAACGAGGCTGGAATGGAAGAGGAGCTGCTTTTTATGCAGGATGGGGCACCTCCCCACTGGGGCCTGGCGGTGCGTGCATGGCTCAACGAGTGATTCCCAAACCGCTGGATGGGCCGCGGATCCCCCAACATGCCCTGGCCACCACGCAGCCCAGACTTAACGCCCTGCGACTTTTTCTTATGGGGCTTTATCAAGTCAAAAGTCTATGCCACGCGACCGGCTGACATTCCAGAACTGAAAGAGCGCATCAGGATGGCATTTGAAGAGATTACGGTCGAGATGCGGCAGAAGACTATGCTGGAGTACCGACTGAGGCTGGAGAAGGTGATCGAAAAAAGTGGCGGCCACGTGGAGACGCATAACTAGCGACCAGAGTGAAGGATTAATTTTAAATTTTAACTGTAAAAATTTGAAGTGTTAAGACATTTGTATGTAAAATTTTAATAGAATCGATCTGACTGGAAAAAAGTTATGGGTATATGAAACCAACCGGAAACAGATAAATGGCCCACCCTGTACTTTAATCGAACAGCAAACAAAATCAGACAAGGAGCGTACAAGTGTGAATCAAAAGAAGCTCAGGCAGCAATTTTTGCTCAGTACAAAACTCATGTGGCCTTGTCAACAAGTGCTGAGCGGACCGATCCAGATAAATCAGCAGAAGATATGGCAAAAGCTCGTGAAGACTGGATTGAGCTGATCACTTCTACTGACGGTTCACTTGCCATTGAAAGGAATGAGTTTATTGCATTCAGGAATGAGTTTATTGCATTCACTGCTGAAACGGATTGGAGCATTGGTAAAGTAGTCAAGGAAGTGGCTGGAGGCGTAATGGTGCTGCCCATGAAGAAGTGCCCAACAGCCAGTGCTCGCTCATACTTTCAGTGGTCTCCGCAGTCATTCGCACAAGAAACACCCAGTAACAGTGTTCTGCTTGTAATTGATGAGCCCAAGGCGGTGAGCTCTGGTCAGCCGGGAAAGTTCACCATCACCTGGTCGCAAATGCCGCAAGGTAAGAAAAAGATACCAGCTTCATCCCTGAGCAACATCTAGGACTGTCAACTGAACAAGCAGATGGGTCCATCAGAATACCTGAGAGTCGAGAATCGGAGGAAAGGCAGCATAAAGAAAGAAAACGGACCAGTTCCAAGCCAAAAGTAACTGAATCAGCTGAAAAATCGGATACCAGTCTGGACCAGTCTGGACAAACAGAAGAACAGTGCTGCCAGCCCACAAAAAAGAAGACAAAGCGGAAATCCTGTAGACAAGAACTACAGCCGATTTACGAACATCCAGAAGACGATTCAGATCCAGATGGTGATACAAGGGGCAACGAAAAAGGCAGAATAACCAAACAATTTAAGCCACCTTTTGCAAAGATGTCAGCAAAATCAAAAACCCAAAGTCACAAATCTGACTCCTCCAAGGAACGAATAATGCAAGTTTATAACCCTTTCATCGTGATTTAAAATTTTACCCCCCCCCCGGGACGCGGCAGCGCAGAAAGCCGCGCGAACTCAAAATTTTGTGCCCTGAGCGAGCGCCCACCCAGATTGAGATGTTGGGCAGGTGAGCGCGTTGAACTAATGCAGCGAATACTGTCCATTTTACTGCGTCCCTCGCAGGCCAATTCCTGATTTGCCAGAATAAAATTTAAAAAAAATGCGTCATGGAAAACCAGCAGTGCGCAAATTTGGACACTTTCTGCGTGAAGGGAATAATGATGGTAAAAAGCTATTTTAAGGATTCTGAAAAAAGAATTTTCAGACAAACAAGAGCAAGCAGGCTGGAAGCTCACTAGCAAGAATGCTGCACCTCTTGTTTATAACATCCCAGAAATACTTGAAAGGAAACAAGATCTCAGCTAAGCGACGACCATTTTCACTTTCACTGACTCAGGACAAGAATTCAGACTCTGGAGTACACCTCTCGGAGCCTGAATTGGATTCATGCAGTAAGGATATAAATGTTTAATTTGCAGCAAGAAACAAAACCTGCTGCTAGAGAGGCGACATCAACCAAAGTTAGACGAAAAGCAAGCAAAAGTACTCTGTGTCAGGCCAAACGGCACGTGAAGTTGCGATTCGTCAAAACTTCAGAGCCCCTTTGAAGAAATATGTGCTGCAAAAACAAAGCGATACCGCATTTGTTCCACAGGAAAGGTACTAGTATTTCTCATGTAAAAGGTCAAATGTAGAAGAATATTATTTCTTGTAGTTTTCACTCAACTTGAAGAAGATAGTGAAAACAAGTGCTTTCAATGCCCCGGTCAAAAACCGAGCTCAGTCATCTGTTCATATGAGCTATAGTTCACAGGTCTTAAATGCTTGAAGATTTTCGAGAAAGAGCTCATTCTCAGTAGCCTTTCCGATAAATCTGCGTTTAGGAAGAAGTAGAAATTACTGAAGGCCAAACAAGTTCACCAATATTGCCGAGGAATCGTCTCGACTGTGAAGCTGAGTCTGTCAGAGTCCCTGCAGCAGATCCTGTTCAAAGTTTGAACACTGTGCCGCAACAAACACAACGCCGCAATTTGCGTCTTAAATGGCAGCCATTGCGCAGGTACTGGGGAGTCCCAGTCAACCTTAAGGATTCAGAGATTTTGGACCAAAAATTTAGCTGGCGCCAGAACTGGTGATACTAACCCATGTGGGTCGAACACTATAGTATATTTCAAAATGGAGCGAATTCTGTGTTGTTTGCGAATAACTCCTTATGGCTGCGTCGGAGCGTTTTTTGCCTCATAACCAAAGTTGCAGAGGGACTCGAGCTCTGTACTACGGTGTAACCTAATCTGCGCAACGCTCTTTCTAACGCTAATTTGCGCAATGAAAAATAATCAGGTTTTCTGTAGCTGTATGCGATTTTTTCAGTGAATCTGAATCTACAGACCGTGGAGATTCCGAAAATGTACTTATATTTGCTGTAGGTCGAACGGTTCCAAAGTTAAACCAAAATACAAAATTTCAGCCAAATCGGAGACAAAAGTTGAGATTTGTCCGGGAAGAGCCGACCGTTGTATAAACCGGCTCTTAATTATTAGTTTTATGCACCAGAACAGTCTCACTACACAAACTCACAGACTGATGACCACAGCTGAAAAAGCTCTTCTTTTACATACGAGTTGTTGTTCGAGTAGAGTCCATCTATTTGTTTTTGGATTGAACACCTCCACTGTTTTCTCTGCAGGCTGTGCCCATCCACCAACAGCAAACAGTCGAGTCGCATCTGATATCAAACTGAAGTACCATCTGCTCTTATTCATTGATGCAATTTGAGTCCAAGTGTTGCTGACTGGGTTGTAGCGCTCACATGAGGAGAGAGCCCATCCACCACACACATATACGTGGCCGTTAAGCACTGTGGCTGAGTGAGCTCTCCGTTTTGTATGCATGGAAGCGACGGCTGTCCAAGCATTTGACGTTGGAGAGTAGCTCTCCACTGTACTCAGCTTTACTCCATTATACCCTCCGATGGCGTAGATCTGTCCCTCAACTGCCACCAATGCCAGTTCGTCTCTCTCAGTTGCCATCGAGGCAGTTGAGTGCCAGGTGTTTTGGTAGAATCGCTCACACGATGACAAGTAATTGGCCCAACTACCTCCGTCTTCGTATTGTCCACCACACACATGCAGCATTCCACTCAGAACAGTGATGGCAGGTTCGAATCGACGTTGTTGCATGTGAGGAGCACTGGAGAGTCGGTCGGTTGAGGGGTCAAAGGTGAGCACACTCTTCACTACTGCGCTTCCATTCTTTCCTCCAATGATGTAGACAGTTCCATTCAAGAACTCGGAAGTGTGTCCTTCTCTGCTCTGAGGCAGTTGAACGTTGAGCAGAGAGTTGTTGTCTGCATTGTCTGGGTAATACACCTCCATCGATCTCGCTGCTTCATCATCATAACCGCCACTGATCAGAATACCCAAGGGAACAGCTGAAAGAAACAGAATGGAGGGTTGGTACATAGAAGACTGACTGTAAATGGAGTTAAACACGCTTATTTCTTAGTATTTAGCATTGCATCCATTCCATTGATCAGAGTGCCATCCATGACTCTATGTGAGTAAATGCTCAAACCGCACATTATACTAAAATTGACTGCATATAATAAACTATGGATATAGCAGGTTTAGTCTTCGAGGGCTGGGGACTGGCAGTTATGGCTCTTGGCGTGGCACCTTTATTAAATAAACGGCTAAAATTCGCAGTTTTAAGAGCCTTTTTATATTTAAGACAAAACCGGTGGTGGACGGCCGAATCTGACCTTCACTTTTTATTGGCTTATTTGAAACTCCAATACAAGGAATGTCTAAAACCGTGGTATTTCCAGGATTTACCCACTACTGGGCTAGAAAAGTGGGAAAACGCCGGAACCCGGTTTTTGGACGGTCACAGAAGGTCTCATTTCTCTGAAACCATAAGGCCTAGGGGGCCCAAACTTTAAACGTACGTATATAGAGGAGGTGTGGGTTACTGTTTCCCAGTTAATATACAGGGTGTGCCAAAAAAAAACAACCCAGCAGATTTTTCGCTGTAGCAACCGCAAATCTCAGCCGATTTGAATAAATCCTTTTTTAAATAAAAGATAAATAAATTCTTAAAAGATTGCTGAAATTTTCATTAATGTACTCTGCTTAGTTCCTGAGATATTGGCTCTCAAAGTCAAAACAGTGATTTTGGCAGTGAACATGAGCGATTTCCTATTATTCCACTGCACTTCGTAATAAATCGGATTCCTGCTACTGCTAAGGGCTCTTGGAGGCTTTACAGGTGACACAGAAACTCGGTTTACTTCAACACTAATGTATCATTAGCCCCAGCAGTAGGAATCTGCTTTATTATGAAATGCAACGGAATCGCTCTTGTTCTTTGCCAAAATCTGTTTCGACTTCGCAGGCAAAAATCTCAAGAACTAAACTGTGAATCTCAATAAAAATTGCACCAATCTTTGAAGAATTTATCAGTCTTTCATTCAAAAAAGGGTTCATTCAAATCGGTTCAGATTCATGGTTGCAAAAGTAAAAAATCTGCTGGGTTGTTCTTTATCACTCTTGTTCATTGCCAAAATCTCTGTTTTGACTTTGAGGACAAATATCTCAGGAACTAAGCAGGCTATCTTAATAAACGGTACATCAGTCTTTCGAGAATTTATTTATCTTTCATTTAAAAAAGGATTCATTCAAATCGGTTGAGATTTGCGGTTGCTACAGCAAAAACTCTGCTGGGTTGTTTTTTTTTGGCACACCCTGTATTTTCTAATTAACTTGCTATTAACTTGCTTGTAACTGTCGGGAATTATATTTACTAGCTATTTACTTGCTAGACACTTCAATTTCAAATTTAATTTGTTATTAACTTGTTATTTGCTAGAAATTTGCTGTCTATTTGCTATCAATTTGCTAGAATTTGCTACAAATTTTGCGCTCAACCAAATTATGCCTGCGATATTTTCCGATTTTGAGACCACCGTAGTTATTATAAGATTATGGTTTTCAAAAAGGCGTGAAAAGTGACCCATTTGATCATTTTCCTATTTGTTTTATAAGTGGAAGACTCCGGTACCGTTTGGAATCAAAACTATACATTGTATCTCAGGTTCAATGAGCTGAACAAGCAACAGCAGGAAGAGAAAATTTTTCTCTACTTTATCCCTAACATGAACACATTCAGTAGTTTTCTATTTGTCCTCCAATCTACTGTCAGCCTAGAGAGAAACTGACTTTTGTCCATACTTGGCTTAGCCCTACTTTGGCTATATGCGTCGCGTAACCAACCTTGGGTATAAAGTACGTAGATCATGGCAGCATATCCGGTCCCAGGCCAAGTGGGGAAGATAGGGATAGTGGATGAACATGTCTGAGGCTAGTATATTCCTAGTAAATTGCTAGCAAATTCATAGCAAATTTCTCACTCCCTCAATCCGAAATAAACTAGCTATTTTGTGCTCTTTGTCCAAAATTAACTTGCTAGGAATTTGCTATTTGCTACCCGATTTCGCCCAAAAATAAATTAACTTGCTACTTGTTATTAACTTGCTGGGAAACAGTAGTGTGGGTCCACCAAAACTGTTGGTGGTAGCCATACATGTAACAGGTCATCCGCCGAAGGGGCGGGGGTTGGGGGTCTGGCGCCGGCCGGTTGAGGGGGGTTCTGAGCCAAAATTTTGGGAGGGGGGTTGGGCACTAAAAACGCTCAAAACTCGAAAAAATCGCAATTTTGGGGCTAAAAATCGTCAAAAATCGCTAATTTGGGCTGAAATACAGCCAAAAAGGTGCTGCTTTACAGGCGATTTTGGCAATTTTTATGTCTGAAGTTGCAAAGAATCGCAAAAATTTGCTCAAAAATTACTTTTCAGGGAAATCGGAGGGGGTCGGAAAAATCGTCTCGGGGAGTCCCATCCGGGAGGGGTCTGCCCTAAGTCGGGTGGTGGGCAGACCCCCAGACTACTGTTGATTGGGTATACCGAACCCATACCGAAAAATGGGTATTTTTGGGAATACCTGCCCAATAAATAACCTGTGCAAAGGTGGTAAAGCGCGATCAGTTGGGCATTTACTACGAGTGATCATGGCGAAGTTGGTTGACCATCAGTCGACACCATGTACAAAAAGTGAATTGGATTTGTTTACAATTTTGCCCACCCAAGTGTCTATTCAGTCATCGCAATGGGAGCCGGTTCGATTGATCAATACCTGCACAGCCGTTAGTCCGTACAAATTTGTCATAGATGCTAATCCAAATTTTATCGATTTGAATCGGAATTATATTTACATAAAATTTCAAATTCAAAATGAAGATGGAGCAGTTTTGGCCGCACCAACACCAGAGAACCCCGTAGATGTAGCCCCGATAAATTTGTTGGGCAATACGTTTTTTCGACAAGTGAAAGTTTACCTGAATTCAAAATTGACCTACGATAGTGGAGACAATTATGCGTACCAGGCCTGGCTACAGTCAGAATTGAATTACGATCGTACAGTTAAAAGTTGTCAGTTGCAAGCGGCGTTGTATGCAAAGGATGAGCCAGAGCAGGCCCATAATTATGCGATTGGCTCCGAAGCAGCTACCAACAAAGGCCATGCTGAACGTAAGCGCTGGTTTGCAACACGAAATAACGATGCAGTTGTGGTGGAAAGCATGGCCAAATTGCATTGCGATCTGTTCGAGTCCGACAAATTGATGGTGCCCAATGTGGAGATGACTGTAGAGTTGTTCAGAAACCCTGACAACTTTGTGCTGATGTCCTATGCCGCCAACGCCAATTACAAGCTCCATGTAGTGGACATGATAATGTACGTACGTAAAGTTACAGTACTCCATTCGATACAATTGAGTATCGAAAGTGTGCTAAATAAGTACACAGCAAAATACCCTCTACGAAGAACCACAGTAACAGCTGTCCACATAGCTGCCGGGCGTCGCAGCACACCCAGCAATTCAATTTTTCAAGGACAGATTCCCCGAAGAATCGTGTTTGGATTCGTAAGCAGTACGGCCTACTACGGAGCTTACGATAGAAATCCCTTTCGATTCAGAAATTACGATATTCGCGAAGTGAAGGTAGTGGCCGGTTCTAGAGTATACCCCCACGAGCCCCTGAAAATGAATTTTGGCCAGAATGCATTCGTGCGACCATATATGCAAATGTTCGAGTCATTGGGATTGGCTCAAGAAAACAAGGCCAATTACATTAGTATGGAAGAATTCAAAGAAACACATTGTTTGTTCCTGTTTGATTTGAGTGCTGATTGCGAAGACGGTGGTCATTTTGAATTGGTGCACGACGGTTCGGTAATGATCGATGTTACGTTTGGAACCCCCGTACCCGAAGGAGGAATTCAAATGATTTGTTTTGCCGAATATGATAATATGCTGAGTATCGATCGGTTCAGAAATGTGCACATGGATTATG
>JASANB010000371.1:0-26372 GCA_030248155.1 Sabatieria punctata
TAATTAAATTTATTTCTAAATAATAACGTTTCTTTCTCTTCTCTTTCTTCTGCTGGCAAGAAGCGGGCGGACATAAATCGCCTACCAAAAAATTCGGAAATTTGGAAATGCTGCAAAAATATGTAATATGGAAAATGGAAACGTCGCCCCATAGAGTTTTCTGTTTTGTGGCGTTCGTTGAACGCACGTACGTAGCTAGCTGATACAGTGATAAAGAACCGGGCTGTTTCCAAGTTGTGAGAATAAATCTGTCACATTGGACGAGGAAAACCGGTCCGTTGCAATTACATGATAATATAGGTTCTACAGATTTGGAGGTTGCGGGCTTATTTTCGGTGGGTCCAGAAAGAAAAGGTCTGCGTTAGGTCAGGCTCGGAATTCTTTGTTTTATGCTAGGTAATGGTTTAATTTGAATGCAGTGTTGTTGCTACTGATTTTGCTTAGCTAATATAGAATTTCGATTTCATGTATGTACTGTAAGTATGCGTGTGAAGTGTGACTCAACAAAGAATTCTATTTGCATTATTCAAATTTATAGAGTGAAGAAACACAAACCTAAAAAGTTAGTGCTTAAAGTCAACTTTCATGCCCATATTTGTCACCTTCGAGCGAATTCATTTTGGCCCTTTGCTAATTAATCGAGTTTACCGATTCCTTACTTTACTCGTACATACTTACCGAGTTTCAAAAAATCAAGGTTTACTTACTGCGAATACTTACTGAACTTAAAAAAAATTTGAGCTAGGCACAACACTGGTTGAACGGAATAACAAGACTTTGTATGGATTCGGTTCAAACAATTTCTTCTTTTCAATTTAGCGCTGAGTATTTCTTTTCCTTACTGCGCAATTGCAGCTTTCCAAGTTTCCAGATTCCCAGTAGGCGATTTCGGACATCGAAAATATTGTGTACCACAGTGTACCGCATGTGTGTACCGCATTGATTTTTCCGGTAGGCGATTTATATACGCGCCGGCAAGAAGAGCGAGATCGGGACGGGGGACCTGTATTGCTGCGGGAATTATAAATGCGGTGGTGAGTTTAAACTACGGCCGCACCAGGATTGCGTTTATTGAAGTGCTTGAGGATGCTGAAAACGACAAATAACACGATTATCAAGCGATTTTTTGTTAATTTAGCTCAAGTCAAACCACCACCAATCTGACATGAAAAGTGGTGGGTCGGCGGGTTGTCATTGCGAGAGACATCCTACCAGGGTTTCCTGGCACGCTGATTTCAACTGTCACATTTACAATTGGCTACGATCACTGTAGAAATCGACATCGATTATCGATTTTTCGTGCAACTATAACAATCACGTCAAAAAACAAAGAAAACAAAACAACTACAAAGCTGTTAATATTAATATTGGTTGAGATACTGCAAACAATGAACTTCAGTAGCTTATTAGCAAAGTACGAATGTGAGAAAAACGCTGATCCGACTGTTCAAAACCGGAAGGGGGCAATTCAGAATCGCTGCCAGTGGCGTATCCAGGGGGTGTAGGGTCAGGGTGTGTACACACCCCCCTTTGCGGTGGAGGTAGGAAGAAAAAGTCTGTCAAAAATATAATAAACTAATGAATTACGTACTAAAACTGTCTATTTTGTGCTCAGAATGCCTTCTAAATGCGTTTTTGAAGGCCAAATTTTCAAAATTTTCTCGCCCTGGTCGGGCAGAAGCCCAAGCAGGCCATTATAAACTACTAAAACTTGTAATTTCAGCTAATTTTAAGCTCGGAATGCGTTTTAAACGCGTTTTTGAAGGCTGATTTTGCTAGTCTTTTTTTACCCTGGTTGGGCCGCTGCCCAACCAGGCACTTTCAAAATTTTACACCCCCCCCTTTCCAAAATCCTGGATACGCCACTGATCGCTGCCATCATCTCTAACGTTTTTGACTGGGCTTGGTCAAGTGTTTGCTTATGCCTTTAGGCGGCGGCTTTGTGCCTGCGGCTTCAACGATCTTCTTATCTACGTCACTCTGATTTTCCTCAAACTCTCCTCTGATGTAAGAACCTAACAAATTCTTGATATCTGGGTTATTCCAGTTTAGCGGCATTGTACAAGAAATTACGAGCGCGAAAGGCAAAGCAACACAGAACGAGGAATTGACAACAAGGCTCGCTGGAGTTAGGCTGCGTTTGCGAACCGCCAAACTAACTATTAAAATACTTGCGCCGATCCAAGCAAAAATTTGCATAGAGCATAACTAAAACGAAGGGTCAGAATCACTAAAGTAAACGTTTATTCAATAAGTAATACGTAGAGTTACTAGAAGCAGTGAACAGCATTCTGAGGGTCTTAGCAGCGTTGTAATAGTGTATTTCCAACAACTGAACCGAAAATATACATTGTTCCGTACTTTGGAAACCCGCAACCGCCGAGTTTCCAAAAGTTTCGATTTTAGCAATACAGGGGGCCTTGCCCAACGAGATCACCCTTCTAATACGAATTGCAAATTTTGAACACAGACGACCGAATACGGTATCAAATGACTGCTGACGATCTCTTGATTATTATTTTACACATCAACATCAAATTACTGTATACTAATTCAGCTTTTACCTCATCAGATACGTGTTTTTGGTCTCGAAACATATCCTGTTTAACGAGCGCACTAAATTATAAATCTACAATAAATATGACCGATTACAGTATCAAACAACTACTTTTGACTTCTAGATTACTGTTTTGCAAACTAACACAACACCAGGTCCACAACCAATTACTGCATGCTATCTCAGTTTTACTGTTGATCGGGTATACCCATACCCATACCCGAAACTGGGTATTTTTGAGCAAAACTACCTGAAATCGGGTATACTCATACCCGGGTATTTTTGAAATACCCATACCCGGGTATACCCGATTTTTGAAAAAATACCGGGTATTTGAATGGGTATTTTTTAGAAAAAATCGCGCAAACATGCCCGTTAATTTCTGTATAAACTGCAAAAATTCTCTCAACCAAGTGTTGGATAGAATTATGGCTTTTGTCCAGTCGCGTACCCAGGGGTGTAGGGTGTGACACCCCCTTTGCTCTATTAATTATGTACTAAAACTGTCTATTTTAAGCTCAGAATACTTTTTAAATGCGTTTTCGAAGGCTAAAGTTTTAAAGTTTCTCGCCCTGGTCGGGCAGAAGCCCAACCAGGCCACTTTTTAAACTGCTAAAACTTTCCTGTCACATTTAAGCTCAGAATTGCTCACGTTTTTGAAGGCTAATTTTGCGAAACTTTCTCGCCTTTGTTGGGCAGCGGCGCAACCAGACAACTTTATAATTTTACACCCCCTCTGCAAAATCCAAAATCACTGCTTTTATCATGCATCACACGCTTCATAAGCTGGCTGGGCGGGCTGGAAAAATGGGTTGGGGTAGTAAAAATCCGAAAATTTTGTGAGCCGGCCTACCGATTTGGAGGAGGTGGCGGCAATTTTGGTGGGTGCGCCCACGTCCAGGAACAAAACATATTCTATGCACGCATGGCATAAAACACAGTATTTGACCGAAAATGCATTTTTAACAATGTAGTACATACAGTACATAAAAATCATTCGCATACAGTTTATTAGGCTTCTCGCCTCTCGTCTAGTTCTAATAGAAATCGAACGTCTATTTTTGTTATCCCTTTGAGGATAAGTACGGTCTACTTAGGCTTAATTTGGTTGGACTTTAATTTTGAAAGTTTAATTAAAAGACATTTTTTTGCATTTCATCTGTTTGTTGATCCTGAGGGAGGTACTGTATTGTCAGCAATCTAGAATTTCTATGCAACTCTGTACTATATGGTTGACCCTGTATCAGAAAGAAATATTTTGAAATCATTCCTGAAAGCTGATTTAGCTGTTTTGCCAATGTTATCTACCAAAATGCTTTGCTGTTTTCGAAAATTGCCCCAACTGGTCCAGTAACTGTAAAATAAAACTATGGGTTACTACAGCAGTTGGGTACATAATTGAAGCGTTCAGACGAAGAAATGCCTCAGTCCACTTTTTGAAAAAATTGAGTTCTACTCGGCAGCACAATCCTCTAACTACAGACATGTTAAATACAAATTATTTCATCTGAAAACATTCTATGTAACAAGTTACACAAACGCAATTTTTTAAAAGTGCTCGAAATTCAGTTGAAGAAAAGCCTAAGTCCAAGTCAAGAGCCTCAATATTCACACAGAAAATTAAAACTTTGGCCTAGACAGCTGAAAGTTGATACACTAATGCATAGTATAGACGAGTTCTCAAACGCCTGGAAAGAAATCCCAGATTGGATGCTTAAATTCGAAGTTACAGTAAATCGATCTGCTTAACTATTGAATCAAAATTTCGAATTTGATGTTCTGGCTTACTAATCAGCATTTTGACTTAAAAATCGGGGGTTTTAGAGTACTTTTTGACTACTTTAAGAAGCATCGGTCGAATTGCGTATTTGATGAAAAAAATTTTTTTACCCCTTTCGGCCCCAATAGTTTATCTGTAACCCCTAAAATCTATGCTCTATGTTTCGGATTATTGTAGCGCTATCCTTAAGCTACAGAACAGTGGCAAGAACACTAGCGTACGCCTTCAGGTTCTGGATTAAATTACCTAATGGCTGAAAATCACAAATTTTCCATCATTTAGTAAGGCTGATAAAATTTTGAACTCAAATTTCTCATTCAATAATCATTGTTTAAACTTAAAAATCGGGGGCCTTACAGTACTGATAGACTAGTTCAAGAAACTTTGATCGAATGCCGCTTTTGAAGACTAAAATGGGCCTTGGGACACATTTTCCCTCCTTATTATGGAATCTCGCAACGAGGGTTTTACATTTCAGATTATAGTAGCTCTATTTTTAAGCTGCAGATTGATGGCAAGATTGCTAGTCCACTACCCGGAGTTCTGGAAGGCAATCAAGCCTACTACTAATACTGTTCTGTTATTCTTTCTGATCTTTTTTAAATTTGTGAATATGGACTTAGGCTGTTTTACGGTTTAGACCTTAAAACAGCCTAAGTCCACTTTCACAAATTTTTAAAAATATGCAAATCAGGAAACATGTGGTGGCCCAAACTGAGGTGCAGAGTAGCACTGATATAGGCCTCTTTTGGCATAATACACTTTAGGCCATAGCATTTTGCAAAATTTATTTCAGGCTGGCCGAAAACTTTGAATGCGTTTTTCTCGTTTCATCTATTTATGGACTGAGGCATTTCTTCGTCTGAACGCTTCAATTGCCTTTTAAATGGCATATCTTAAAATAAATTATTCTATACGGCGGGAATCTATCGGAAGCCCTGTTCATTTGAATTATTTGTTTACGGTTTTCGACGCGAATTTATTGAGTAGATAGATACTGTAGTGTCATTTTACCGTCCGACTGGTATGCGTCATAGTTGCGTCAATTAGTATATCACTTTGGTAGGGTGGCTGATTTGTTTAACTTGAGCGTAACCACAGGTTTAAAGCTCGATTAGAGCATGAACTAATGCTTAAATTAAATCCTCATTCTAAACCTGAGCCCAATACTACGCTCAAGCGTAAATATATATCGGTAATTGCGATGTGGGGGGTACTATCCGAGTACAAAATTTTCGGCAGCTTTTTCACCAAGGGCCGTAAGCAGGTACCGCGTTACGGTTGTTACTTGATTTTCAGGAAAAACTACAGGGCTTCCGATAGAATCTCGCCGTATAGCATAATTTATCATTTTTAGGGAATTTCGAAATTTTATTGAAAAATACCCGATTTATACCCGATACCCGGGTATTTTTAAAATACCTACCCATACCCATACCCGGGTATGGGTATTTTAAAAAATACCTACCCATACCCATACCCAATTCAAACTCAAATACCCGTAGCAACAGTACTCAGTTTACGCGCTTTTGTCATAACACCTTACTTCATCGATTACCGGCCGATTTCCCCCGGAACCCCACTTAGAAAACTTGCTATAAAATTCATACGCATAGAACGCACGTTCCTGCCCAAGGCCGGGTCCGTAGACCATTGCCCTAGCTACGTACAAGCACAGTTAGATAGATTGCGATCGAAACCCCAGAATGGTGGCCCTTTTTTAAACGAAAAACATCACTATGAAAAATAGAAAAAACTTCTTTTCTCAGTCATCTTTTGAAAGATAGCTACCAATTTTACAATGTCTATCTTAGATGCATATTTCGGTGCATTCAGTTTCAGAGATCCTTGAATGAATAACAATTTAAACAAAAGGAAAAAGAAAAATGCGCTATTTCGACATCCCCTTGCAAAAACATCCGTAGTATTTGAATGCGCTGACAGATATGTCTGCTCAAGATATGGGTAGGTTTGACGATTTACGATCGATTAAGCATAAATATAACAATCTTCATCCAAGCCCCCAGGACGGTGGCCATTTTTTAAACGAAAAAATGACCAAAAATGATCTACACTTTAAACACTAATCGGCGCAAGTGCTGATCTCGCAAGCTAGGGATGAAACCGTAGTAAAAAATGCTGGATATCATAAAGTGGATTCAAACTGGTGTAGAAAAAGATCGTCAGGCGACTTTTCTATAGAAAAAGAAAAACTGTCGCTCCGTGTAGATAAAAATTTTCTGCTCAACAAACAGACATTTTTGCGAGCTTTTTCCAAATTTTCCGCCGCTTGAGCGCTCTCCTGCATTGTTGTCATTTACACATCCTGCCACTGAAAATTCAACATAAAAAAGGCATGCGACAAAAAATGGTTCAAATTTTAACTACATTTTTGTAGATTTTTGGAGCCGGCGGAAAGATCTCGCGCGGCGTTTGGGTGCGTTTCACACTTTAAACGAGTTTTTCTACAGTAAGTAGCCAGGCGATCTTATTCTACAAAAGTATGAATGCACCTTGATACCGCATAATTTTTCAGAATACCTGATTGTAATGATCATCAGGTTTTAAAGAAATGCAGTTCTTTTCAGGCCAGAAATAAACTTTCTCAACGCTTTCAAGGTGCTGCGATATGACTGATATCCCGTTGGATCACCTAAATTTTCACTGATAGTAGGCTGCTGTTAAACCGGAAAATCGCGCTAATCTGCATGCGAAACCAAAAATACTAGTCTATGTAAAAAGATTGGGCGCTGCTGGGTATATTTATTGACGCACCTCTTTCAAACGCACATGGAAAAAAATTAAAAAATAGCCTTTAATTATGCATTTAAAAACCATTCTGAGTGGAGAATTAGCAGAATTAACAGTTTTGGTACTTAATAATTCGTAGTTCAGTCCTGTTTATTTTTGACGAATTCTTTTCCTAACTGGACAGGAAAGGGTTTGTTTACCACCCCACAGACCTGGGTACGTATGTACATTATACGGTACTATTCAATATCATTAGAAATGGTACGATTGTTTCTTTTTTCTTCCTACCTCCACCGCAAAGGAGGTGTACCCACGCTATCTACTGACCAAAGGGCCCGTAGCAGAAACTCGGCCATTGCGGTACTTAGTACATCTGTCTGTACTACCAAGAATACACTCTATACAATACATACAAATCTCAGCACTTCTCAGCCCCACAAATGTGCGGTTTTTATGCAGCGAGTAGGTACGACTTGAACTGCACAGCGAAGGTTATTCTGCATAGATAGCGGGAAAGAGCCCAGGCTGTTGTTGCTCCAATAAAATAGATTGATGACGGCCGTCTCGATCCTCGTCAGCCATTCTATTAGACTTGGTTTTTTGCTGCCACCGCGCCGTCCGCAGGGCTTTCACTGAATAGGACGGCTGGTCGGTTATTTTGCAAACGAGCCTTCTCAAGCACCGCAGAGAGAGGTGTAGTGACTCAAAGTGCCCGGTTGTTATTGCTAATGATTTTGTGTCGCTGCAGAACCACCCAATCCATTCTGCAGCGACGCTTTTTGACGGCCAGCCAAACTGATGTTAGCTGTTCCCTGGAGAGCGCCAACCTGCCTCTCTGCCAGCAGATAGCCGCTGGAGGATTTGATGTCAGCGTCTGAGAGCGCAAAAGCCGAGCCGAAGTTTTAAATGGGTACGTTTGCTCAGCTGCCTCGACGTGTTCTCTCGTTACGTAAGTGCGTCTTAGCCTCTCGAACGCGTTACACACTCGCCTCTTCCACTCAATACTTTTCTAGTGTACCGCACCGGCATCATCCGTTCTTCATCTAATTATGAACTGCAGTGAGCTGGATTTATTTTCTTTCATGAAACTACTGCCACGGTGCATTTGTTTCCAGCCGCTCCGCCAGCCATTTTGAACTCGAGCGTGGTAGAAGTTAGTGACACATGGGCTAATGTAAGCTGGAGACTTGACGACGGAGCGCAGAGTGACAACTATTACGGCGTCGAATTGAGCTACAGGCCAGCCGGCGAACTCAGAGAAAACATGTACCACTTAGCCAAATTCGAGTCGTTCGCCATGCTGCGCAATCTGCAACACAAAACCAATTACGTGGTCACTTTGTTAACAGCTAATGCTTGTGCAAAAACAATGCCGTCTTTCATCAAGTTCACAACACTAGAAACAGGTATCTGCTCATATAGCATGTTTGGTTGATACGGTTTGCTACGTTTCAGCGCTTGACCCCCACATACTGAGTTTGATGTCGCATGAGATTATTCTGACATTCTCTGTCGTCTTTATCTGGCTGATGATCGTGCGATATTTCCTCATCACTTACAGCGAAGTCAGTTTCGTCAGTGCGTTGTCCTACGGCGGCTACAGTAACACCAAATATTCGTTCGACCTGAACAGCGAAAGCGACTACAGACAACCATCGCCGAAACACTCGCATGCCGGTTTGTTAGAAATTGGCCGCGAGAACATGTACGACAGCAAACTCTCTCTATTGGTCAACCCGGCCATGCGCAAATGGAACTCCAACCAGCAATTGAGCACCCAGTCGAACGGAGCCAATAACGGTAGATCGGCCAAAAGGAGAGTTTACAAACAGATGGGTGGTCGCTGGCAAAGTGAGCAGCAATTGACAGAAGGTAAGAGTGTCACTTCCCTCGCGCACACGCCTTGCTTTCAGGTGCACCTTTATGGCAGCGATCTCTATGTACGTCATGTAAGCAGTTGCTAGTAGTACCGTATACGCTTTATTGTGGCTTTCGGTTTGCTTCGGGGCTTTCTATGTCTAAAACCGCGCAGCCGCCCGTTTCCCCTCACCTACATAATATTGATTTCACATGACTGGTGCTGGGCTGCCTCTGGAGAGCGCAATCACTAACAAACAGCTTGCATACATTTTAGCCAACGACTCGATCGTGGCCATGCGTCACGTGAAGAGCGACTTCAACCTGCCCGGCTTCGACCGACGGCTGCTGTTCCCGGCGCCGTCCGGCAATCACTTGACCGTTCCTGGCGGCGAGAAGCTGACCAATCGCAGAGATCAGTACAGTCATAAACAGTCTTCCGCCGGCACGGCCTCGTTCGAATCGGCAGTCGAAAATATGGAACCGGTCGGTCAGACCGAGCCAGAACAACCCCCGCGGTGTCCGTCGCCGACAGAGTCGGCCAGTTCAACTTCCTCTCGCAGCAGAAAGGTCAGTTGGCAGGACCAACCGACCGAGACGGCGCCCGAGCGCAAGCATAGCTATGGCCCGCCGCCGTCCGACGAATGCCGCTTTCAGATTAGTCACGTGTTGCTCGGAAAAGCCACCACCGACATTCGACGCTCCACTCGACCGTCTCTCAAGCAAATTGGAAGACTCGGTCGCATTGTTGGCCTGGCCGCCGCTCCTCCACCCAAAGTCGTCACTCCCATCACCGCGCCGGCCTCTCCGCCAGTGCAACTGCCTTCCACTTCGAGCGAGCCGCCGCAGTCCGATCAGGATCAGCTGTGTTACCCCAGAATCGTTGTGCGTCGTCCCACTAGACGAAGACACATGGCTACGGTTCTCGAGGAAGACCAGCATGGTCTCCTAACTCCGCCGGCCAGTGCATTCGATAGACACAAACAACAGCAACAGCAGCAAACTGCAGTGAATATGGACGAAAACCGTGAAGATTCGTTTGACAGCTATCACACGGCTCAGGAGTCTTTTACGAGAGGTGACGCTCTCAGTGTGCTTTGATGCAATGATATTGCAGTTGTGCTATTGCACTGGCATTTAAACGTGCATCCATGTCATCTGTTGTACCTGCATATAATTTAAATTTGAGATAAACGATATGTTTCGAAATTTGAGTACCTATGTGATTCACTAATCGAGGATTTGCTAATCTATCCAAAACGACTTTGTCTAAATCGAAATGTGTTTTCAGCAGATAGTTTAGCTCCAGGAAGTGATTGTTAAGTTCATACGGATACCTGTTGTATAAGCGGTACTAGTGATGTACCGAGATCTGTAAATCGAAATACCGATAATTCTCGGATGATATTGGTTCCAGCCGCCCGATTGTGGAGTTCACTTACTGTGCAGCTCATAGTGTAGGTAGCTGCAGTGTCAGGTCCGTTGACGCTGTTATTCAGAGCGCCTTTCACACGGTGAGCGTTGAATACATATTGCGGTCACGTTCCTTTCACGTGAGTATGTGGTTAAAGACATGTTTGAAAAAATCAGAGTTTTATGTCAAACAATGTCAGCTGGTCTTACAAGTTAAATTTTTTATCTGTTGCATGCTTTTTCGACATAAAACGTTGAATAAGTCGAGCATAAATGACCTTAAAACTGTATACGGTCGAAATCACCATACTTACTTTAATAAAATGTATAACAAGGCATTTTTCCGATTGTAATGAGTTGTCAGAGATTGCTCTATTTACTCCGCCTACTTTATAATTGAACCAATCAGCGTCTCCCCGACTCAGTATGAGTTGTAGACGACAACCATCAGCGCAGGCAGCGCCACCTGGTGCATATAGTGCGTAATGTGTTTTAATGAGACAGGAATTATTGTCTAAAACTGTGTAATATAATGCTTTATTTGACATAAATAGCTTTGCTTAGAAATAACATTTAGAATTTAATTTTTAATTGGATGTAGTGTTGTGCGGATTTTCACTATCTTTTTCTGAATCACTATAGCGGAGAAGTGAGTATATCCCTCAAAATAGTACAATATAGTACACTAAAATAGAACAGATAAAAAATAGTACACGTGATTAGGAGGATATCATTGGCGCACCCTCAGCTTAACCAGTTTAGATTTGGTCTGACCTGCTTGTGACCTCAGCTTAACCAGTTCCAGATTTGGTCTGACTACTTGTGACCTCAGCTTAACCAGTTCCAGATTTGGTCTGACTACTTGTGACCTCAGCTTAACCAGTTCCAGATTTGGTCTGACCTGCTTGTGACCTCAGCTTAACCAGTTCCAGATTTGGTCTGACTACTTGTGACCTCAGCTTAACCAGTTTCAGATTTGGTCTGACTACTTGTGACCTCAGCTTAACCAGTTCCAGATTTCGTCTGACTACTTGTGACCTCAGCTTAACCAGTTCCAGATTTGGTCTGACTACTTGTGACCTCAGCTTAACCAGTTCCAGATTTGGTCTGACTACTTGTGACCTCAGCTTAACCAGTTCCAGATTTGGTCTGACTACTTGTGACCTCAGCTTAACCAGTTCCAGATTTGGTCTGACTACTTGTGACCTCAGCTTAACCAGTTCCAGATTTGGTCTGACTACTTGTGACCTCAGCTTAACCAGTTCCAGATTTGGTCTGACTACTTGTGACCTCAGCTTAACCAGTTCCAGATTTGGTCTGACTGCTTGTGACCTCAGCTTAACCAGTTCCAGATTTGGTCTGACCTGCTTGTGACCTCAGCTTAACCAGTTCCAGATTTGGTCTGACTACTTGTGACCTCAGCTTAACCAGTTCCAGATTTGGTCTGACTACTTGTGACCTCAGCTTAACCAGTTCCAGATTTGGTCTGACTGCTTGTGACCTCAGCTTAACCAGTTCCAGATTTGGTCTGACTACTTGTGACCTCAGCTTAACCAGTTCCAGATTTGGTCTGACTACTTGTGACCTCAGCTTAACCAGTTCCAGATTTGGTCTGACTACTTGTGACCTCAGCTTAACCAGTTCCAGATTTGGTCTGACTACTTGTGACCTCAGCTTAACCAGTTCCAGATTTGATCTGACTACTTGTGACCTCAGCTTAACCAGTTCCAGATTTGGTCTGACTACTTGTGACCTCAGCTTAACCAGTTCCAGATTTGGTCTGATCTGCTTGTGACCTCAGCTTAACCAGTTCCAGATTTGGTCTGACTACTTGTGACCTCAGCTCAACCAGTTCCAGATTTGGTCTGACTGCTTGTGTCCTCAGCTTAACCAGTTCCAGATTTGGTCTGACTACTTGTGACCTCAGCTTAACCAGTTCCAGATTTGGTCTGACTGCTTGTGTCCTCAGCTTAACCAGTTCCAGATTTGGTCTGACTACTTGTGACCTCAGCTTAACCAGTTCCAGATTAGTGTTTTCACAGTAGAATTGTAGGTTCTCAAAAAACAAAGTCATACCGCGTTTGCGCCACCTTGGTACTGTACGTCCGATCACAGGACCACTTTTGGGTGGGATATACGTACTACGCACCATTACCACTGCCTTTTTTGGCTTTTTGCCCAACTTTCGTCTTCCTTTGCTTTGTCGTTTTCTCGTGCCTGGTCCTGGTGATCCATCGTTTGTATTTTCTCTATTGGACCATAGTATCCGTGCCGTGCCTATTTGATATATAGGTACCTCACCTATGGTTTCCATTTCGTAGTTTCGTAATAAAAAGCAACTCGTCTTTTGTTTGTTGGAGATCTTTCTGTGTATCGTAGGTAGGGTAAGCCGGGGTAATTATACGCCATTAACGATTGAGCTCTAACCCGGCAGGCCGCCATTGTTAATTACGCTCGCTGGCGGCCTAGTCGGTCACTCATATCGATCAATGGCCAGTCCGGCTAATTATGCGCTCGCTGGCCGACCAACTCAGTCCCTTAGTATCGATCAATGGCGTTGTTTTTTGGCCTTGTTTTAATAGGGTATTGTAGAGCTGATTCCTTTATCACATGTCCGGTTAGCAATTAGTAATTATTAGATTATAGTGATCACTGAACGGAATAGTAACCAGAGTCAAGCGTAGTTGTCGATTGCCATTTGTCTCCGCCCCGGAATAGTTGAACTTTGTCGTTGCGGTGTTCTCTCTGTACAGAATTGCGTTTTGTTCGCGTTCCTTGTCTTCGCGCGCCTCTTGCAGCAGACGTATTTGTTCGGCTTCCCTAACTCGCTCTTCCTTTTCACGCTCGCGCTCGCGTGCTCGTTTGTAGTTCTCTTGCTCAATGCGCGCTCTCTCCGCTTGCTCGCGCTCAATAATTCCCTTCGTTCTTGCCTGAAAGTGCATGTTAATCAGTGAAGTACTGCTGATGAATGAAGTATATCTATTACTCACCAGCGCTTCTCCACAGCCGCTGCAATTCTCTCTCGCGTCGTTAACGTGGGCAGAGCAGGAGTAGCCAACTTTGATTGTCCCATCATATTTTTTGGCACGTTGTCGTTCGTTCGGTCCTTTTACTGTGGCATTTTTACTGTGGCATTTACCATTTTTGGCTACGGTATTTTGCCATTCAGTGAAAGCTGTGTAGCTGTCAAATTTCTTGTCTGAGAAAGGTTCAACAGCGATCTGATGGGTAGCAGTTAGGTGCTCGCACAACTGACGTCTAGTGGAAAGTGTTTCATCTAAACTACTGCTTTCAATACTACAGTAATCCAAACAGCCAAATTTCTCATTTTCTACACTACATAATATAGTACTTACCGCATTCTCTGCACGTGAGTTTGCCGTGATTCCGGTTTCTCTCTTTGTCTGGATGGGCGCGAGTTAAGTGCCTGCTGAGTCCTTGTTGAAACGCAAAACTCTTCTCACAGTGTGGACACTGTATTCGACCAGAGCCTGAAGATGCCATTACAGAGACGACCAAAGCAACAATGAGAGAATGAATACCTGCGCCTTGGTCGCTTCTAATCAGGTCGGAAAACCTGTGCCTGAGGTATCGGATGCTTAGCCGCCCCAGACATTTTGCTAATTTGTTCCGGTGCACCCTATTAAAACAGCACCGGCAGCACACCGTAATTATTATAATTAGGGTCAGCAGCGGCCAAGTGGCCATTGATCGATACTAAGGGACTGACTTGGTCGGCCAGCGAGCGCATAATTAGCCGGACTGGCCATTGATCGATATGAGTGACCGACTAGGCCGCCAGCGAGCGTAATTAACAATGGCGGCCTGCCGGGTTAGAGCTCAATCGTTAATGGCGTATGGGGTAATTCGGCACACCATTTTCAGTTTTTCAAAAATATCTCGGCCCAACTTAGCAGCAGTAACCTGATTTTCGGTCCGGAATTTTTCAATTTTTCCTAGTTACACTGTGCAAAAGGTTTGAAGCCATTCCGACCATTCTACAACGAATGGCGAGCGATTCCTTTTCGATTTTATTCATGTGCCGAATTACCCCACCGGTGGGGCAATTCGGCACAACGCGGAAAATTTGGTTTTGAAGCCTAACAGCCCCATCTTAAGGAATGTCACGATTAGAGCCACTTCATCTGAGTCTGTAGTACAATTTTTGCCAGCATTGTACAGTTGTAGTGGCTTTTACAGCTTTCTAAACGTTGAGATAATATGATCCCCACATAAGTTGGTTTTTTCTACTTGGCAATCGAAAAAGGCAGAGTTCTAGCGTTATACTTTCATGGAGCTCTTGTTTGAAAGTTTCTAGCTTTTGCTTCAAGCAGAAAACCTACTTTGTATGTGTAACAGTGGTTGAATAAATGCATAATTTGCATACACACAAACATATGCTAAATCGGGCCTCAGTGTAAAAAATGTCAATGTTTTCATTCTATTAACACTGCTAAAGGCTTACGCACCAAGAAAATAAGCAATTTGCAGTTGATTAACAATTTTTGATTAATTAATTAAAATTATTAATTAGTTAATTAATTAACGTAAAATAACTGGTTACTGTGTAAATCAGCATGGTGATGCTTAAAATACATAAACTAAGCAAAAATAACCGTTTTTGAACGAAAGTTTTGAAAAAAAACCGATTTTTTGCGGGAAAACTGACTTCAACTACCGTAATCAACAGCTTTTCCATTCCAAAATGATGCGAAAACCTGCGTGTCTACTTGTGCCATTTTGCCCCCGAAAGCGGGTCGTCGGTTCTCAAAAACTACTGCACCGATTTTAGTGAAATTTTCAGTGAATAATATTTGAAGGAAACCAACCTAATTGCAGATTTTTAATCCGTCCGAGCTAATGTAGTTTTAGGTTTATTCAGCTTCAAAAATCGGATTTTTTGAGTTGGTGTCAAACAATGACCTGTAGCTCACGACTGATTAAGCAGATAGAGTTAATATTTTATACATTATATCAGCACACAATACGCATTACATAACTGCATTAACCGTTCATCTAGCTGCATTCGTTCGAACGCAATTATCCAATAAAAATTTTTGTGCCGAATTCCCCCCTGTGCCGAATTACCCCGGCCTACCCTATAGGTTAGTACCTAATGACGTAATTTCTCATTCATTCTCTGGTCGAATTTATTTGTGTCGCTGGTGCGGTGGTCTGGCTTGATTTCCTTATACCTATAGAGCCTGGCTTGAACCCAAACTAAGCTTGTGAGCGAACGAACCAACCAAATACAGTATTGTCTTGTCCAAAGAAATGTCCACCCCATTTTTCGAAATTTACTCAAACGATTCGCTCTTGGTAATTTCTTTTCGATTTGATTCAAAATTTCAGCATTAATTAATTAGCAATATGACTGGGTAGATGCTGTGCAAGTTTGGTGCCACTGACTAGCATAGGTTGTATGAACCGGAAACTAAGAATCAGGGTGGTCCACGGAAAGATTAATTTTTTCCTCAAGTCAAGGAACATGGATCAATAAAGAAATGACCGAGTACGAATCGTTTGAGTAAAGTTCGAAAAAGTGGGCGGACATTTACTTATTTGCGCATCATGAAGATCTGTACAAAATGATTTGGTGCGTTAGATAACCCTTGAATTTAAACACTTTTCTGTGAAACGGCCATTTGTATACGTCAACGTACATGTAGTACAAGAGAGTGAGAAGGCAAAAAGTCGGTTTTCCGACCCAAATTAGGTCCACTACAACGGAAACGGTACTTGGTGGCTGTACGATTTTAGGTAGGTAAACTGCAGGAACTGGTAGTTGCAGGATAGATGTATATGATCTTACACCGTCTGCGGCGCTGCCAGTTCATTTTACTGGCTACAGTCTGTGTCGGCATTTCAGTGTCCACAGAGAGATAGATGTGGTCATCGAGTGAGTGGGACGCAGGAGGGAGTGAGCAGCGTCATTGGAGCACGTCATGGGTGCCGTTCGCTGGCTCAGGCGATGCAAATCGTACCCAGTTTGCCAACAGATCCATCGATGTTATGCGAAAGAACTGCGTCACTGATTATGACACACTGGCATGCGTCAGGTGCGTCTTTTTTTCAGAAAGCCATTCTGTGCGATAGATAGTCGGTTTCAGGAGCACGTTCTTATCATTTTTCTGTGGTCTCACCGCTGTTCTGTGCGTGGCTCGTCTGGTTCGTCTCCATTCGGCCGCTGTGGCTCCTTGCTACCACCGACTCATCTTATTTTATGTGCTTGTTCTGCATTCTATGCTTGGGTAATGCTTTGTCAAGCTTGAAGAATTGCGAGGAGGTTTGGAATTCATGTTGTGCGTTTTGAAGGCTAATTTTTTCAAAATTTTCTCGCCCTGGTTGGTTGCTACCAGGCCGCAAGCAAACTACCGAAACTGTTAAAATTCATTCTCAAATTGCCGTTTAAATGTGTTAACCAACCAAATTCTCACTTTATTTTTAGAAAATTATTTGGTATGACAGCGTTTATGTAAAAGAATGTACAGCTGTATGTAGATGCAGAAAAATCACTAAATTAGCAGCTTGAAAACATTTAGTTGTGAGTCAAGGAATTTCGTCAGTACTTTCGTCAGAGAATTTAGAAAACCTGATTCATATGCACCCTGGATACGTAAGTAAAGCTATAAAAATCCGTGGTACCGAGACATGGTCGGTCAATTGGCATGAAGAGGCATTTTCTAACTTTTTAGCCTAATTAGAACAAGCTGCTGTTTCTGCCGATCACTACAGAAGAGTGCAGTGAACCTTACTGAACCGTTTCAGAATGGCCGAAGTGGGTGTTGGATGGACGACGCAGGCAGCGCTTGCAAGTGCGTATCTGCGGTCGCTGGAACTGTTGGTGATCTGTCACTTCTATCTAACTCTAACGGCCAGAGTGCTCCACTGCTCGCAAGAGATTTCGTCTCGGTACGAGTTTTCACTAACACTCTGCCATGCTTGTATTTTGTCTCGTCGACCCCCTCACGTACGCGTTGTACAAAGTTTATCAAAAATGAATTTTGTTGCAAAATCGGTCAGGACAAGTGTGTTGGTGAGGCACACTAAAAACTTCTACTATTGTTTGCGAACTGTCATAACAGTCTTAATAATGTCTCGTCGGAATTTGGCCTGACCTTGCAGTTTTGTCGTCAAGGTTGTTTTACTGAGACTCCGCTCGCTGATCTAAAGTTTAACGAGCCATTTGCAGTGAACACGCCGCTAACATCTGCCATGAGACTCTATTGCAAAAGTAGTCGGTCACTACAGTTTGACTCTCTTATGTTGCTTGGAGTCCGAGTGGTAAAGTAACTGTCCTTTTATTAGACAGCTATACGAAGTCAATTACGAAGGCGCTTAAATAAACTTGTTCTAGCCTCAGGCTACACCGATTAGAGAACTGGCAACATCGGCCGCTGGCCAAAAACTATAATGCAGATATTCTCTATCACATCTAAAACACGTGCACGTCACATGCATAGTGGCACTGACACGACAGACTCTACAGTTTTTATCTTGCAGACTCTCAGTATTCGCTTTATCTCTGCTCTACGTCTACTTCACTGCATTTCTGGTCATCGGTCTCGTTTGCGCACTCACGCCATGGCTAGATTGTTTCGGTCAGTTTACTATGCAGTTTATAGTCGTTACAGGTCATCCGCCCAAGATTGAAACGGTTGGGGATCTGGCGCCGACCGGCGGGTCCGAGCACAAATTGTAGGCGAGGGATGTGAGTTGGGTACTAAAAATGCTAAAAAATCGCCAATTTTGGTCTAAAATCGCTGATTTAGGCTCAAATATAGCTAAAAAAGTGTCGTTTTACAAGCGATTTTGACAATTAGTGTCTGAAATTCTAAAAAATTGCAAAAATTTGCTTCGGAAAAATCGCATCGGGGCCTGAATTAAGTCGGGTAGGGAGGCAGAGCCCCGGACCCCTGTTTGTTACATGTACGATGCAATAAAACTTCTGTCGGTAGGGCTACGTTGACCTTTGATTAAGGCTTTTGCAGTTACTATAAGATAGCTTTTTTCAGCCCCGTATTGGTTGTGGCTGTCCGGTGGTAACGTGATGACGGTTCAGTTAATGGTCTTCACGTCTCTTATTCTGCTGCGAAGAATGAACGCCGTATGTGGACAGGATTCGTTAAAACGCTCGCAGAAAAGGGACCTTGTATGGTGAGTTGTATTCTTTTAAAATTAGTTATGGCGCGCCGCTGCCCTGCATTTCTGTCTTATCGCTCGGCACACTTGCCCGTGAAGACAGATAATCGATAAACCTCTCTTCCGAATAGTAGGGAGGCAGATATGGCTAGCATTTCGGCTGATGGGGTAGAATTTTTAATTGGTGAGGTGGGGGTAGGAGCGCCTAAGGGGGTTGAGGGGATGGTAAGCCAAACAGTCCGATTTTTGGCTAAAAACCAAGCTTTGGGTTATTTTTCGTTAAAATTGGTTAATATAAGCTATTCTGAGCTCATTTACACCTATTCTAGTCATACTTTTATCATAACTTTATTATTACAAAATTCTTCCAAAAAATCCTGAGGGGGTAACGGCTGGCTGGGGAGTAGGTCAGAGTCTGAGGGGGTCAACTCCCTCACCCCCCTTTGCCCATGTCTGTAAGGACAGAGGAGAAATTCAGTTTGCGTACTTTTTAGTCTGATCGCTGCGTTTGAAGTGTCGGTGTTTGTGGATCTGGCCTATCACATGGCCATGTTTCTTCTCGCCTCCGATCGCATTGGTTGTAGCGGCGTTTTCGTGAGTGTTTGCTTGACGTGTACGATTTTGATCTCCGTATTTTTGTGTTTATCCCAGATGCATCGACAAAGTATTTACTCTGGAGTGAAAGTAGTGGCCGAGGTGCTAACCTACTTACTGCCGATCTGGATCACCTTGTGGGTTTTCCGACGATCTCCTTCTGAGCACGACATTGTCTCAGCGGTAGCTTCTTTTCTGATCTTGTCTCTCTCTTCAAACACTAAACGAATAGCCCACCTCAGGGTTCGTGCGGGACCTGGAAAGTCAGGGAGTCATGGAAAAGTCAGGGAATTTAAAAAAAGTCAGAGAATCAGGGAAAAGTCAGGGAATTTGGTGTCTGGTCAGGGAAAAATTTGATAGCGATAGAAACATCTCGCCCCCAAATGGTACTTTTAGATCTTTATACACCAGCGTTTTTGAATATCGGGCTTTTGAATTTCTACTACTACTTAAGCGGAACAGTTACACTCAGAATGCCATTTAAATCCGTTTTTCAAAGCAGCTTTATCAAAATTTTCTCACTCTGGTCTAAGTTTCCTCACCCTGGCCGGTCAGGGAATTTTGACTTTGGTCAGGGAATGGTCAGGGAATTTTGCCATGCAAAAGCCGCACGAACCCTGCCACCTGCTTACAAATGCACAGGCCGGCACGGTTGGTGTAGTGGTTTAGGCGGCAGAGCCACTGTGCGCGTGCTCGCACGTTCATCCACTCGGCGGGGCAAGTTCTTGTCACAAAGAGGTGGTAGTTGGCATAAAGCCCAACCCAGGCCACCAAAAGCTAGTGACGGCAAGTAGGTAAATGGGAACCGACTGGATCCGCCGTTGCACCTGGAAGCCACAGTGGAAAGCAACAAGCATGCTTGGAGACGTCTTGGCGCACCAGACGTGGTCACTCAGGCAACCCAGGGGCTCGCCGAATCGGGACGGCCGTTGGGTCGCTCGACCGAGCTCTCACGCTAGAGCGAACTGGACGATGCGTTCTGATTCAGGCATGCTGGAAGCTAGTGGCTGGACAGTGAAAGAAGGGCGATACAGTACGCTCGGCGTACGTGCGGGGTTGCGAAATGGGCCAGAAGGCCTGATCGTAGGACTGCGGTGCCCCGTCACATAGTATCGTAGATCAAATCTGCTTCAGACCTCTAGTTCTGCGTACATGATGGATCCGACACTCATTCCTCCCCCTGCGGTTGCTAATTGGCGAAGCGCCTACAGAGGCTCATTGAACCAGCGGTTACTGTTGCCCGGCAGCAACATAGCGTACCGCAGACTGAGAAATCGGTCGGCTTCCGGTCGCTCTCGCCGGTACAGGCCGGTACGTAGAACTGCGTCGGCTCCGTCACTGGCACCCGGCAACCGAGCCAGACGAAACTCTATGGTTGTCAGTGCCACCCTGGACACAATTCCGGAAGAAGATGGCTCCTTTATGTCCAGCCGGTCTATTAGTGATGAAGAGGACCAAACATCACATTCGCGCTGTCCCGGTGATGTAGCGTCTGTGCTGGCGTGAGAGAGAGCATAATTCTGGGAGTTTGAACGTTGTTATTTTAGACTGTTGAACTCGATTCGAAGTCCCAGCTGTGTTAGATTTTAAGTGTATTTGGTGCAATGGCTGAGCCGTCTCTATTATTCAGTTTACACGAAAATAGTCTAACAGCAACTCTGTACATAAGCCTCCACTGTACATAAATTGTGGCTAAGCGTCAGCGTCTTTGCTTTTCTTCTTTTTCTTTTTCTTCCGCTTCGTAGCTGCCGCCAACATTTCGGGAGTGATTTGAATAGTTGCAGCTTTCGGCTTTGTTGTTGTGACGGTGCTGTTTAGCACTTCTCTATAACTGACTTACAATAGATCTACGTAGCTGGCTGCCAGACCAACCCCGCCTCACATTTTCGTACACCTAATTTTTTTCTAGGACAAATGATTTTTCGGATATTTTTTCCAATTGAAGTCTAAGTTTGAGTGTAAAGCATATTTTTTAGTTGTCTTTGAGCCGACGTTAACGATTATTAGCCAAAAATTGAGTTTCATTCAATCTTCCCGGTGGGGTTCAGACCTAACCCCCTTCCCCGGATGACCTGATATGCCCGTAAAAGGTGGGTTTAGTCGGTCGGCGTCGGCATTGCGGCAACTCAGGACATACTGTAGGACCTAATTGAGTGCGCGCTTGGCGATCGCTTTGTGGCCGAATCAGGTCTTCAGCCGTGTGCACTGTCAATTTCGGAATTGCAGTCTCAGATTACCCAGGTGGTCCGCAGCCAGTTTTCAATTTTCGTGTATTTCCCGGACATCCATTAGAGCCAATCAGGTGCGTCTTCCAATCAACGGAGGTGTCCACAACCAATTCGTCGCACAGAGGACACCATGAAGAGCCGCTTGGAGGTTCCACTCCTTAAGCGGATTGAGCACATTTGTGGTTTTTGTCTTCCGAACCGCCATCTTACTACCTTGGCAATTCGCTCCCCTGTCGTGTTTTCTAATGTCTTCATCAGAGCAAGCCACGCCGCATTTTGGACATGGTGTCAGTGTGTCCTTTAGCCACGGACACTTTCCAAGATAATGTGCGTTCAGCTTGCTGATTTCGACCGCCTAAGTGCACAGCTCGCCTCATATGCTTACGTGGAGAGAAGGAATGGCTTACCCGACTGCACCACTTGCAACGAAATAACATGGGACAATATTCTGCGTAGTGGTTTTTGAGTCGCCTCTGGTCGCCAAACTCTTCATTCTGCTCTTCGCAGAATGGACATGCTCTGTAAATTAACTCGGTATGTAGGTGTTTGATTTGAGACAGTTGTTACTCCGCTTACGGCGCCGCTCCCGAGGAAACTGCAGCTGTTTCAGTAGTAATGGCTGGTGTGGTTTCCCATTGAACTGGTGGTTGAGGCGGGGCAACAAAGGGAGGTTGCGTCTGTGGCATCGGGTACACATTGAAGGGTTGCGGTTGGATGCTAGAGGGATTGAAGTAAGGCGGTCCCGTTGGTGTATTGAACCCTGGACCGCCCCACTGTGGCAAGGGAGGGAGTGAGGGCGTTGAGTGATAGGACGTCATGGGTCCTGCGCTCTGAACGTATTGCCGTTGTCGGCGGGCGTGCGCTGTTTGTTGGTATTTTCGTTGGTAGTGGTAAGGGTCGAAGTCATTGCCTCCGCCGTAAAAACTGCTTGGCCCCGACGGAGGAGCAGGCGGCGGTGGTGGGTACCTAATTATATGCTTTTAATCAGCTGTGTTGTCAAAGTATGCACACCTGTCGCGACGGGGTGGTGTGGAAGACTTACGTCGGCTAAATGTTCTTGTCTGTAGCAGGAGAAAAAAGGTTTCTTAATACCGATTGTATCTGTCATTCATAAGTGAGGAAGATCTCCTGGAATGTCTTCGGTTCATCAGTGAGGACGATTTTCGTTCCTCGGTACTGCTTCCTCTGTACTGTCCTCTCCAGTACACCGACCGATCCACACTGCTTTGCCGACGCCTGTACGGTATCAGTGGTTTATCTATTCAGTCCTCCTCCTAACCGAGCACTTACTTACCTGCTGAATCGGCTGTCAGATCTACTTCTTAGACTCATTTAGATCTGGTGGTCTGAAGAACCTTGGAGTAGTGAAAGTTGTTCGTGTCAAAACATCGGTCAATACGCCTAGCAGTTCAAGCTGCCATCCAAAATGGAGCTATTGTGCGTGAGCCAGCGTTTTGTGAAAGCCGGGCTATTGTTTCGGCGTGTTCCAAGTCTACCGGCTAAAGCTTGCTTGGTTCACTTAGCACACGTGTTTTTTTGGATGTATAAAAAGACAGGTACCGCACGATTAATAGCAAACATTAATTAGCCTTTCAAAATGTACTTTCACCGATCCAAATGTTTACTGAACTTCACTATCTTCCTCTTGAGAAAACAAATGCCTATATGTATTACAAAGAAACAATGAAGCCAGAGACAAAAGCAGGAAAATTGACTTCTCATGTTTTTTGCTGCATCGATCTAAACGTACTGTCTGTATGTACGTACTTGAAGTCATTTCCGTCTGTTGCTTCATCAGATGGATATGCTCAGGTAAAGCGATATTTCTGACAGCTTTAGAGAATTAGAAAGATTAGAGAATCTATTACAAGATAATCTTATACTTTGTTAGAATCTGTTTGCTTATCCGCTTCAGTGCGTAGGTATTGCAGGTTGAGTTGTACTAGAGTTGCAGAGCCACAGAAGAGGGTTTACAGAAAGTTTAAACACAGCTCTCAGCGGTCATGCAAAGTTTTTATGCAAAATTGTTTGTTTCAATCACCGCCCACTTGTTTGTTCGTAGCAACGAGTGGTCTGTTGCTGCTGAGAGCAGCGAAATAGCTGAACATAAAATTAGCTAACAATCAATAAGCTTTGTCGCGTTTTGTATACGCATGTAGTGTGGTTGAGTACTGGCGTGGTTGCCGAATGCAAATATGTCAGACAGCCAGGCTGAAAAGAATGGAGATCGTTCTGAAAATGTCCCAAAATTCAGAGTGTCTGCACCAGTCGAAGCAGCAGACCCGCTGCTTGACTCGATTAGAGTAATGCAAATCATGATTGGAAAGCAAATGAAAGAAGCTCAAAATGAGGGCAGAATTGTACAAGTGGACATGTGCAGGCACGATCTCAAAGTTCTATCAAAGGTTGTTTTCTTTATACACACTCGCTATTTTCTGTTTATACCAGCATAGATTTCTGTAAAAAGGCAAAAATAATCACAGCTGATAATAGAAGGACTTTGAATTGAAAATTCACACCTAAATTGAAAATTGCGAGGGATTTCAAATACCATCCGATTAACGAATCACTTTATCATACAAATTTCTAAGCTGGGACCCCAAATTTCGTGCGAATGAACGATCCGGATAAGAGAATAAATGGGGGAAAGGAGAGAAAGGCGAATATCCGGATTAACGAGGTGGAAACGAGACATGACGAAAGAAAGGCAAAGCAACTGTTTAGCCGAATGGTCCACATAAAAACTGAAGCTTTCAAGTCAATTCATGTGGACCTGTTGACTGGAGAGCTGGTATGGTTTCTCTTTGGTCAAACCAACAATTAGAATGGTTGCACGATCATTTTAGGGCGAACAACGCTGCGATCACTGTTCTCATGTCTCTCACCAAGCGCCGCAGACACCCGTTGAAAACCAAAGCAAGTATGATTGACCTATCAGGTGTACGTGATTCATTGTACGTGATTCTAGGCAAAGTCATAAAAGGGTGGACAGCCCTGAGAAGCCGCGAGATAAAAGTTCTGACCGAAACACCAGAGAACGCAGTCAACCCCGTAGCAGATCAGCCAGGTACGCGCATTCTACACTGACTGTACTGTGGGCTTTTTGCTTTCCTACAGTATGTATTTTTCTCTTCTTTGTAAAATCTCGTATCAACTTTACAATGTGCCTGTCCGATTAAAAATCATTGGCACGTCGTGCTCAAAGACAAAATTGTTGCGTTGCAGAAGAGAATCGCCTAGAGAAGAGAGTCGACGGCCGAGGTCGACAGAGACAAGCAGCAGAAAACGATTTCCATCGCCTCCAGCAGACGGTGGACATGATCCGTATTTCTACCAGAGGAAATACGGCGGTGGAAAGTCGCGCACTGCTCCATACAACGGTTCTGGCAGTCAAGAACCAAGTTATGCCAGCAACCCTGATGGCGGTCCATTTGACCCGTACTTCTACAGAAGAAAATATGACGTTAAAAGCAAGTAGTCGTGTGCACTAAACGGTTGACTGCTTTCAATCGCTCTGATCCCGTTTCCAGCTCGTTATTTGACAAAATTTCCCTCACAGTTCTTTGATGGCTCTATCAATAAGATGATTGCTGCGACTCTCAGCGCAAATCATTTTAAGAGCCGGTTTTTCTAGGAATCGACTTTTGCTCCTTAACTACCGGACAAATCTCAACTTTTTGTCTCCGATTTGGCTAAAATTTTGTATTTTGGTTTAATTTGACCTAAAAAGACATTTTATCACCTTCCCGGCCATTTTTGAGAGGGTCACTTTTTCGACCCAACCACAGATTTCGGCTTATAACTCGGGAACGAATCGATGTACAAACTTGGGGATTGCATATTTAGAATCAGAAGACCGTTCTCTTTCAAACGATACCCTACTCGACCAAATTTCTGACAAAAATTATTTTTCGAATCCCTTCCGGGCCCGATTTGACCCCCCTATAACACCGAGTCCGAACTTTTTATTTCATGGAAATGTAGCGCTATCTATTCGCTTTCGAACGGACAAAAAAAAATCGAGAAAAAAACGGGGGTCAAATTGAGTTTTTGGGCCTTGAAAGTTGAAAATCCGAGACATTTTATATAAATTTGCCTTCAGCAGGCATACACTGCAAAGAGCAGAACATGGTCAATTATGGACCGATCTCCAAGATTTCTGCCATACATATTACACAGTATCTCTTGCATACATTGCACAATTCTGGACTTGCTTAATGCTTTCTGACGCGAGTGACATGGCTTCTGGCTTACATTTAAAAGATAATGAAGTCGCGAGTCAAATTTGCGTTGTGCCCTGATTAGTAGCTGATCACAGAGACTGTTTTCAAGCTTGAAGTTTTGTTTTTGACTGTGACAACACTGGTCTAGCTATCCAAAACGTACCAAGCATGGATAAAACGCATTCCATTTAAGGCTCTGCTCGCTGGATGGAATTTGTATCATGTAGAATCTGCGGCTTGGCATGACACTGATTGAAATGAAATGAAAAAAAAATACAGACCTAAAATTAGTCGCTATCAAATTAGCGTGGTGCACAGATTAGTAGCTAACCAATGAAGAGTATTTTATTGTTTTGTGTGAGTGCAGGGCTGTTTGTTTTCCGGAAAAAAACTCAAGCCGGTTTTTTTCCAGTTTTTTTTTCGGTTATTTTCCAAAAGTTATTTTCCGAGATGACAGAAAAAAATTTTTAAGAATCGCTTTTTATTGCAGAATTCAACGAAATAGCGTGAGTTTTATTACGAAATGCACTAATTTCATCTTTTAGAGCAGTAATTAGATTTTAAAACAACAAAAATACAATAATAAAAGTTGCCTGAAAATGGTACCAGTATTTTTTGCCAAAAACAGCTAAATTATGCCAGGAAAATGCTTGTAAGGCTTCTATTAACGTAAATTCAAAGCCTTTGAAGCGAATTTAACCAGTTATTGTGCCTATTTACTTTAAAAACGTGCTTTAGTTTTTTTCCGCATTTTAGTTTTTTTCCGAGCCCCTAGGAAAAAAACCGGTTTTTTTCGGAAAAAAAACGAAAAAAAACGAGGAAAAAAC
>JASANB010000372.1:0-34457 GCA_030248155.1 Sabatieria punctata
GGCGCCGCCGCAGCCGGATTACGGTATGCACTATCTGCTCTATGTTTGGTGTGAAAATAAATTTTTCTTCCCCTCCGTTGAGATTTTTTGAGAGGTCAGAAATGATTTTATATTTGAAAAAATGCGTCTCTAGGAGTTCTTTTATGTTTCTAAAACGAGGCCCTCCGAAGCGTGCCTTGTGCCTATACTGATGCGTCCCTTTAGGGGTATTTTTATGTTTTAAAAACGGGCCCTCCAGAGCGTTCCTATACCGATGCGTCCCCTGAGGTATTTTTATGTTTGGGAAACAGGCCCTCCGGAGCGTTCCTATACCGATGCGTCCCCTAAAGGGTGCTTGTGAGCGTTTGGAAAAAACAGACCCTCCGTACGTGCCTATACTGATGCGTCCCTCTTAGGGGTATTTTTCTATTTGGAAAACAGGTTCTCAAGAGCGTGCCCTGTACTGATGTGTCTCTAGGGGTACTTTTATATTTCTAAAAATTATGAGGCCCGCCCTGACCCAACCCAGGTCTCCAAAAAGTCGGTGATGGTAAATACGTAAATGGGAACCGAACTGGAGCTACCGTTGCACCTGATGATAGCAAAGGAGAGGGATGTTTACACTTGCAGGCAGGTATTCCGAAAATAATTGGCATACCAGGTGTCGGTATTTATAAAAATTTCAACTACTTGGAGATTTAAGCTGTTCTGTTTTAGTGCTTTTACTACGCACTTCTCTGTTAAGTCGTTTAAACTTCGCGCGCTTTGTGTTTTTTCACATGCAGCAATATTACAGTAAGCCGCCGCGGCAGCTTCGGGTGTGGGGAATGGGCCAGAATCTATTTATCGATGCAGCAGAACCAAGTTGCTCCTATAAAGTGAAAATTATGACAGCTAGGAATGTCGATAATGGTTTGTTGAGAAGAAGGAGTTTGCTTAACAGCTCTGAATCCACTCAGAACTTGCATCTTAACTTCTTGTAACACCTCGAATCATGAAATGTGACCTGTGTTTAGTAGTGTAGTGCGCTCATTTTTTTGAGCCAGCTCATACATACTGTAGGCTGTAGCACTGTTACGTTATCTATTTGTGAGGACAGTTGGAGCGAGAAATAATGCCTAGGAGTTACCGTTAATGTACTATACAAACAAAACAAAAATTGGTAATAAGGAGTCTAGGGCCACAATTTTATACGGGAACAGACAACACCAGCAAGTCAAAATTGTGCTAAAAATATTGAGACCAAGAACCTATTACTTTTAACTCGTTTCTGCTTTATTGTGCTAGCGGGCGCAAGAGGTAAACACACAGAAGTGGTTGTAATTATGTAAATTATGTATCCTCCTTTGCTGATCACTATGTCTCTAGGCTGTTGCGTTATGTAGTAATCTTATTTGCGGCTGAGAGTGAGTGTTGGCTGTACATTAAAAATTGTTCAGAGAGTGTACTGGAGAACAACCCTACTGTCAGACTATGTTCAATCAATTCAGTGTTGTATCTTGGAAGGCGTGTGTGCGAGAGAGCCATCCGAGAGGGTTCTAATGGCTGCATCATGTACACTTACTATTGGTCAGGCAGTACCTGCTGCTGCAACAACACTGATGATGGCTGCCAACATTCGCCCGGGAACTCAACCCTGGGTCGACAGTTGTTTGGCCTTGGACCCTACTTAACCTCACTCAACATTGCCCCAACCAGACCTTCTGCCTCAACCGTTTCAATAGCAACCATTCACCTGCTCAGTTCAGGCTGCCACACCGAAAACATCTATGGTGAGCTTTTGCACTGACACGTAATATGTAAGGTATAAGTTTCTAGAATCCATCGGCGCTGCGAGACCAAAGCAGAACAGTTGGTTTGCTGTTGCAACGGCGAGGACAACTGTAACACCGATGAATTGAGGCCTGCCAGAGTGAGCGAGTGTCCAGGGGCGCACCATGCCAACAACACCGTCTGTGACTCAAACCAGCCTCAAAGTTGGTGCGTGCAAGCTACTTTGTTGCATGAAAGGTCATTGGATATTAGCTATTGTGACCTCACTCCATTCTCCAGCCAGAAGCTGAAATGGCGTGATTGCGTGGGATCAGTGTGTTGCTGCACTAGCAAGCAGAACTGTGGGGCACTGCCATACGTCAGGGCTAGGAGAGGCAGTGAACAAGTATGAAAGAGGATATGAAATTTGCTCCCGGCCCAAGGACAACTACTGTATGGATGTGTACAAGAGAGGACAGTTGATGCACAGCGGCAGTGCGGAAGCCAGTGCCTGCACCAGCTCTCCTACTCTGTGCTATGTCAGTCTGACACGCCCCAACGCCACAGCATGTATCTTGCTGCTGCAATGATGGCCACCTCTGCAACAGACGACTACCTCCGCGCTTAAACCGCTGTATCGTCAGCAACGAAAAAGAAAAGAAGAAAAAAAAAAAAAAAAAAAAAAAAAAAAAAAAAAAAAAATAAAAAAAAAAAAAAAAAAAAAACCACTCAACAGAACTGTCAGATGCGGGCCAGCTATTGTTACAACAGCTTCAGAGGGGCTCAGTATGGCAGAGAGGCTGCGACGATGGCGCTTTCTGTGCAAAGATTCCTTACAGAGCATGTGCAAAGAACAAAGCTCAGGTGTAACTTACTGTTGCTGCACGGCTATGGACAACTGCAATGGAGATGACGTCAAACCGCCCGGCCGTCTGGTAGCTAGGTGTCTAGGGGGCCGTCCATAAACTACGACGTTCAAAAATTCAAAATTTTGCACCCCACCTCCCCCTCCGACGTTTTCATCATCACCCCTCATAAAAATTACGACGTTTGGGAGGACCACACCCCCCCCAACCCGAAATAAAATTTTCGTTAAAAATCTGAAGCTTCTTTTCTGACTGCGCAATCACAAATGAACAATAGAAAAATTTATGCCTGTGCACATACGTATTTACCAGTTAGTTTCACTAATCTTTCAAGAATTTATTTAACTTTCAGTTAAAAAAGAGTCATTCAAATCGGTTGAGATTTGCGGTTGCCTAGTAAAAAATCTGCTGGGTTGTTTTAATCACTCTTGTTCGTTGCCTAAATCAGTGTTTCAAATTTGAGGGCAAATATCTCAAGAACCAAGCAGAGCATCTTAACGAAAACTCTACCAATCGATAATCTATTTGTCTTTCATTCAAAAAAGATTTATTCAAATCGGTTGGGATTTACGGTTGCTACAGTAAAAAATCTGCTGGGTTGTTTTTTTGCACACCCTGTACAAATCACGCTAACATACTGTATGTCGTACAACTACAAATAGTGTCAAAAACCGTTTGACTTTCTCTGCATTATTGCTTATTCTGCAATCGTCAAACCTTACCAAAAAAGGCCAAAAATACGTCAACGTTTTGCCTCAACCCCCCCTCTCCGACGTTTTTTGGGGTACCCCCACCCCCCCTCTCTGAACGTCGTAGTTTATGGACGGCCCCTAGACAGAAAAGACAGCACCAAGGATTGCCACTACCATACGCAGAACTACTGCATCAGGAGATACTTACGCAAGTATCGATCAGGGAAGACCTGGTGGTGTTGTTGCGACAGTCATGACAACTGCAGGCTGGTGACTTGCATGGAATTTTCGAAATAAACGCAGGCCAAGCCCCTGAGGCCGCGCATAACATTTAACAGCGTTCAGTGTACACAGGTTTATTGTCAGAAAGGTTTCCAAAAGTAATTTATCCAGCAAAATCCTTCATAAGTGAATCAAGCCCTCTTCTTCATAAGCCCGGCGTTCATGCGTGTGGGTGAGAAAAGTCTTGGTCTACCGGCCGTACATTTCGTTCTTTCAGCGCCAGCAGTGACCGCTTTCGTCTTCTTGGCAGGTTTTCTTATGTTTAGCAGGCTCCAAAAGGCAGAAAACTCATACCCGGCACAGGCGAATACAACAGCCAGTCCGAGAAGACCAAGGAAGAGCAGCAGCAGAAAATGGTATGCAAACGGTAGACTATCAAACAAACCGGCAAAGGCTCCGCCAAAGCATTTGCCCAACAAAGCAAACAAGCAGCCGAGAGTACCGAACACTAACGATACATAAACTTTTAGCGGGTTCAGCTTCCAAAATACGTTGACCGCCGTCTTTTTATAGTACTCCTCGCAGGCATCGGCCGCATTCCAAACATATTTAAGGGATTCCAACCAAGTACTGCCGGCGATGCCACAAGAATAGGGTGCTCCTTTGGTAAGCGCTGCAGCTTGAACTGCGCGCTCGGTTTGAGTGAGCACTAGGAGCTCGAAAAAGAGTGAAACCGTTACCACGCTGGCTACAACCTTAGCCATGCTCAAATCGGTGGGAGACCATTTCAAGTAGAGCATAAGCAGACCGCACCAGGTCCAGTACAAGACGACGGTCCACAAAGCGGCAAAAATTGTCAATTCCAGTAGCCACACAAGCCACAGAAGGAGCGTCATAGTTTCAGAAACAAATAATCGGAGTGGGAGAGTGAACCAATTATTATTCTTTCCATCGGTGAGCGCATTGGGCGCTGGCGCAACGATAGAAAGTGGTCATTGGCTCGTCGGCGCTGCGAGTTTGCAACTGCATGAAATAAGCTTCTCCGTGGGCACACTTGGGACAGCGTTCTGAAACACAAGCACCTAAGTAAACTAAGAACGACAGAGTACAACGGCGCACACAAACAACATTACATTAGAGAGTCTGCGAGGTAAGCATGTCGAGCATACATGTAACCGGGGGCTCTGGGGGGGTCTGCCCCCCACCCGACTTAGGCCAGACCCCCCCCCCCCCGAGACGATTTCACCGACCCCCCCTCCGATTTTTCTGGCAAGTAAATTTTCGAGCAAATTTTTGCAATTTTTTACACTTTCACACACAAAAATTGCCAAAATCGCCTGCAAAACAGCACTTTTTAGCTGTATTTCAGCCCAAATTAGCGATTTTTGGCAATTTTTAGCCAAAAAATAGCGATTTTTCTCGATTTTTGAGCGTTTTTTAGTGCCCACCCCCCTCCCCAAAATTTTGGCTCAGACCCCCCCCCCCCCCCACCCCCATCGGCGGATGCCCTGATACATGTATGATGTCGAGGGATAAAATTTTCGCTTATTTAAGGCAAAATTGGCGTTTTTTGGACTTTTGTCGGACCCCCCGAGATGTCCAGACCCTCTCCGGATTTTTCCGGTCCATGTATAGCCCGGCGCCCGGGAGGAGGTCTGAGACGGGCCTGCCACGAAAATCTCATGATTTGGCAACTTTAATTAAAAGTAAAGCTCCGTAAGTGCCAACAATTTGTATCCGTTTATATCATTAAACTGTTAATTTTATGCTTAAAATGCCTTTTAAATGCGTTTCTGAAAGCTAACTTACTAAAATTTGCTCTGCCTGGTTGGATGGCCAAAATAGGCCTTCACAAACTACAGAAACATTCATTTCTATTCCTATGCTCAGAGAAGGCCTTTCAAATGATCTAAGGCTAAATTTTCAAAATTCTCTCGCCTGTTTGGGCACTGGCCCAACCCATACATGTACATAGCTGGGTTTTCGGCTGGGGGGCTTCAGATCCCAAATAGGGTTTCAGCACTATTTCCAAAGGGGGTTTCAGCGACCTTTTTTGGGCTCAAAACACGGTTTTGAGGACTAAAAATCCGGTAAAAATCCTGTCAGAAGGGCAAAAATGCCCTTTAAAACCCTATTTATTGTTTTAAAACGTGCAGAAAATCCTATTTTTTATTAAAAACATGCAAAAAAACTGTATTTTGCTTTAAAAAGCGCCAAAAAAGCTCTATTTTATTCGACATAATACAGCTAAAGTGCATTTCTGGAACCCTATTTAAAAATTTTGAAAGCCAAATTAGGGCTTTGAGACCTAAATTAGAGTTCTGGAACCCTATTTAGGGCTTCTGAAACCCTATTTACAGCTTTTGGAACCCTAATTATGGTTCCAAAACCCTGTTTTGCGTCTCTGAAACCCAAATTAGGGTTCCGGAACCCTATTTTGGGCCGCCAGAAACGGAAATTAGGGCTCCGGAACCCTATTTAGGGCTTCAGAAACCTCAGTTAAAGTTTCAGAGTCCCAAATTAGGGTTCCGGTACCCTATTTTGGGGCTCAAGAAACCCTATTTAGGCTCTCTGAAACCCAAAATAGGGTTCCGGAACCTTATTTAGGGCTTCAGAAACCCAAATTAGAGTTTCAGAGACCCAAATTAGGGTTCCGGAACCCTATTTAGGGCTTCAGAAACCCAAATTAGAGTTTCAGAGACCCAAATTAGGGTTCCGGAACCCTATTCAGGGCTTCAGAAACTCAAATTAGAGTTTGAGAGACCCAAATTAGGGCTGCGGAACCCTATTTAGGGCTTCAGAAACCCAAATTAGAGTTTCAGAGACCCAAATTAGGGTTGCGGAACCCTATTTAGGGCTTCACAAACCCAAATTAGAGTTTCATGGACCCAAATTAGGGTTACAGAACCCTATTCAGGGCTTCAGAAACTCAAATTAGAGTTTCAGAGACCCAGATTAGGGTTCCGGAACCCTATTTAGGGCTTCAGCAGAAACTCTAATTAGAGTTTCAGAAACACAAATTTGGGTTCCGGAACCCTATTTAGGGCTTTTGAAATACTAAATTACGGAAACCCTGAAATTTATCAGTTTTTAACCCAAAATAGGGTTTCAGAAGAAACCCCCCAAATCCGGCTCGGGGGGGGGGGGGGGTTTGCCGAAAATCGGGCTTGGGGGCCAACCCCCCCCAACTACATGTATGGCCCGACCAGGCTATTACATCTCACAAATTAAAATTATTATTTGGACAATGCTGAAATTTAGTTTTACTTAAAACTCCCTTTTGGTATCGAAAAACAGACATTCTTGATAGAAAACGTGAACTTAGTGGTCAAAAACACATCATAGCCTTTCTTTTGATTGTCAATGGTTATTTCCTGCGATTTTTCGGCTATTTTAGCTTTCCCGGCACTGGCCGGGCCCACCCGAAAATTCGGGTCGGTCCGTCAAAACTTCGGCCCGTGCAGGTCTCTATTCTACGGTATGGAGACGGACGCCAAAAAATTACGCAATGGCTTCAGCGAACGGTTCTCCAGATTTTTACGACTTATTACGGTGTCATTCTTGTATTGGATTGACAAATAATTATGCAGTCAGAGGAGGCGTCAACTCCCAATATGCGCAGATGCTTCCAGGCATGGGTTATCATTTGGGCTGCGGTGGTGGTAAATTTTCAATTCCTGAAAGGAGGTTGAGGGGGTAACAGCGCCTGCAGGAGGTTGATGGGATGGTAAACAAAACGCCTGATTATATAATAAAATAAAGGTTTCTGACTTACTTTTAATTCAAAAAAAGCTAAAATAGGTTGTTTTGAGCCATACATGTACTAGGGGGTGTGGGGGTTCCCCCCTAGCTGGAAAGGCCAAACCCCCCTCACCCCCCCCCCGAGAGGTTACGGGACCCCAACCGAAAAATACAAGTACCAGTTGCGGTTCCAGTACTAACAAACTGGCTCAGAAATCACTAATTTTTAGCCTAAAATTCGCTTGAAAAGCATTTTGAAAACCGAATTTGGCGTTTTCACTGCTGATGTTTAAGAGAAATAGGGGTTTTTGGAAACCCTTTTTTGTCGTTTTTTGCTTGTTTTTAGCTCTAAAACGCTATTGGCAGCTTAAAATAGGCGTTTTTTTGCCTTTTTTCGGGGCCTTTTTGCCCCCCCCCCCCCCCCCCGAGGTCTCCATACCCCCTCCGGATTTTTCCGGCCCATGTATGCCCCCGTCTGGGCGAAACCCCCTCGACCCCCATCCTGAGGAAAAAACCCCCCACCCCTCCCCCAAGCCGGCCAGGAGCTGATACATGTACGTTTTGAGCTCATTAACACCTTATTTAGACATATTTTAATAATCATTTTCTGTACAGGCTAGTGTGGGTTTGTATATTCAAATATACATATACAAATTTGTATATATATACAAATGTTTTGGATATACATATACATATACATATACAAACGGACTGCTGATGCAATATTCAATATACATATACAAACAGACTTGATATACAAACGGTTTGTATATTTTCATTTGTATATTTTTGTAGTTTAGCACATTTTGGCCACTTTCGTACGGTAATTGAGCTATTTTTTACAGTTTCTTTGGGTGTTTTTGTATTTTGAGCCTATGTCTTCAACTTTTCCAGAAGAATTTGTTAACTTTGCGGTTTAGCCTCGTCTGCATTAAGACCAAATATTATTCATCTTCGTTTTAGAAGTACTTCGCAATGAGTTTTGCTGTTTGAAACGAAAAAATGGAATAGTATGCACGCTCAACAACGAAATTGATAATCGAATCCCGCACATTTCCCTTTTCGTTTCATCCCAGTTTTAAACGTGTTATTATTTTTTCAGATAAACCCGTTCAGCCATTCTCCCTATGATGCGTAATAACGATTTCAGGGGCTATTTCTGCTTAAAACTATACCTATGTACGAGCCTAGTAGGCCTGAATCGAAGACTTGAAGCCAGAACCTAAGCCTTAATGTGTTAACCTAAAACTAAGGGGTGTACCTAAAGCATAAGTTTGAATTTGTTGCTAGCGTAGCTAGTTGTATATTACTTACTGATTTTCGACCACCGGTAACCTGTACTACAGGCCTCTTCAAAAAAATTCCTACGGGGTAGAGCAAGCACGAGGGGAGCTCAAAAACTAGCCTAGGTACCAGGACTTTGAACGGCATTAAGTGCCAGCCTGTATTAACACAGTGTAAAAAGAGCGAAATCCGGCAAAGGTAATACGGCTAGGAATTTATATTTGTGAAACTGCACAGTTTTTACTAACCCTGAGTTATTTGAGCGTTACTCCAAGCAGCTGGACCACCCAACACTTCGTCAACGTCTTTCAGCTTCGGATAAAACTTGCTGCCTAGCTAAAAATGTAAACAAAGAAATTCATCAGATACCTATGTAGGAAACAGGTAGATAGCTACATAGCCACAACTCAATCATGGGCCGGGGGCATACATGTAACAGGGGGTCTGCTGCCCCCACCCGACTTAGGCCAGCCCCCCGGGATGCTACCCCCCAAGAGACGATTTTCTGCCAAGCAATTTTCTTAGCAAATTTTTCCGATTTTTTTGCAATTTCAGACCCCTCCGGATTCTTCCTGCCCATGTAGGCCTATGCCTCAAATAATTATTGGTAAATGTATAGTTTCCGGGCGTAAAATCAGGAACCGACCCCAGATTGAAATAAATACTTTTAATGATCATAACTTATTATAAATTAACAAGTTTTATCGATAAATATCGATTATCGATTATTTTTTGGCAAAATTCCAAAATCGTCCAAAATGGTCATGTTATATATCATTTGAAAGCCCTTCGCCTGACGAGTCTAATGATCACTAAATCAGTATAGGATAGGGCACGCACCAGGAGGCCTGTTTTGCCAAATATAAAAGTACCCCTAGAGGCGCATCAGTATAGGCACGCTCCGGAGGGCCTGGTTTAAAAACGTAAAAGTACCCCTAGGGGACGCATCGGTATAGGGCACGCTCCAGAGACCCTGTTTTAAAAACATAAAAGTACCCCTAGGGGACGCATCAGTATAAGGCACGCTCCGGAGGGCCTGTTTTAAAAACATAAAAGTACCCCTAGGGGACGCATCAGTATAGTGATAAGTACCCCTAGGGGACGCATCAGTTTAGTGATGCATACCCCTAGGGGTATTTTTAAATTTTGGAAAACAGGCCCTCTAGAGCGTGCCTATACTGATGCGTCCCCTAGGGGTATTTTTATATTTGGCAAAACAGGCCCCGGGGGCGTGCCCTATGCTGATGTAGTGATCATTAGACTCGTCAGACGAAGGGCTTTCAAATGATATATAACGTGACCATTTTGGACGATTTTGAAATTTTGGAATTTTTCCAAAAAAATAATCGATAATCGATATTTATCGATGAAACTTGTTAATTTATAATTAGTTATGATCATTAAAAGTATTTATTTCAATCTGGGGTCGGTTCCTGATTTTACGCCCGGAAACTATACATTTACCCAGCCTACCTTCTGAGTAACCGGATGTATGTAAGGACACGTCGGACAGGCAAATTTCATGCAGTCATGGCCTTCCTCTAAACCTAGCAAACTGCCACAGTTCGGACAGAACAGAAACATTCTTATCAACGCATTGTCTCGTCGTTCTTCCTTTCCTGTGTCTCTCTCTCGTCTCGTCTTCTGATAGCAAACAGAACAAAAGTGATCGATCAGCCAAGGATTACGAAAGGACTCTGGCTGGATGATTCGCGGGCGGGCACAAATCGGGTCAGTGCAGTTATAGCACCGTCTAGTTATAGCACAGTTGCGCAGTTATAGCACAGCAGCCGGGGTGTTTAGTTATAGCACAGACCGGCTGATGGCCTCAGGCAACAGCGCAGTTATAGCACACGCAGCCAAGATGAGTACGTTAGTTTGACAACAGCGAGAGCTCGCGCCTATCGTAGCTACCAAGCTGGCGACTGCCGGCCCATTCTTCCCTGCAAACTGCCATTCTTAAACTTGTTTTCTTAAGCCTAAGCCTGAGTCTGATGCTAACCTAAGCCTAATCTTAAAACCTAGGTGTGGTTGTGGAGTCAGGATGGTCGGCGGTTGGGGGGCTCTAATATAGAAGCGCCAAATTTGAACACGTGTGGCATCGGAGTCGTAGTTTAGTTGCAGTTTAGTCGTAGCAACGGCAAAGTTGAAGTGTGGAAGTGCGTGCAAATGTGATCGTCTAAAAGCGAAGAACAAGGAGAACTATGGCACTGTACCTACCGTCAGGATTATTAATGGTACTACAAACTTTCGTTCAAGCGCTATAAATCTGCATAGAAAAGGTTACAGGTGACACAGTCGAGGAAGCGCAGGACCCTGAATTACCTCGGCACTCCCATTTTTGTCAGCCGGTTCCTAAAGCGTCCATAGAGCTCAAGCAGGTGACACGAGAGACTCACGAAACCATCAGAAAGGGCTTGAAACGAAAAAATGTGGCGCTCACTCTGGTGCAAGCTGAGTTCTCTTACCAGCTGATCCACACAGTCCTCAAATACCCGCCCACAACCACAGACGACTACTAAACTGCAAGAGATGAACGATTACTTCGCAAGTACGTGGGCAAGCAGTGTTGAGAAGGTGCATCTCTGGAGTCACTGGGACAACACAACAACGAGCCTCGAACCACAACCACAGCGAGGCCACAACAACACTCTCAACAGCCGATTCACGGCGGCCAACTTTGGGCGGAGACCGGCCGTCGGCCGATGCACAATCCTGCATCGTGCGCATTTTCGCTCGGCCAATCAGGCGCGTGCGCCATATGCTCGGCACCATGCTTGCCGACTGCCGCCGCCTCCTAGGCATAATAGCCATTGGTCAGTTATATGGTTAATTAGAGCAATAGGCGACTTACTGCTCGACTAAATGATATAGAAATTGCCGAAAAACACTGACGCTTTTAGTAGAAAATATTTTCCAAAAAAACCAAGGAACATCTTATATTTTTGGCTCAGACCCAGCTCAATACGTACTCATTCATATTATGTTGTTGTGTTATAAGCACCTATTTAAAGCGTAGCTTGAAGGGTCAAAACTATGCTAATTGACCGCTCTTCTACGTTGTTAATTTACGCTCTATGCATTGCAACCGGGCGCTTGTTAACTGGGCCTGCGCTAGCCATCGGCTACTCCATAGCAACGGCCGGCCGGCGGGGCGCGTTGCTAGGGCAAGGGCGTAAACAACTCCGCCACGCTGACCAATGGCCGCCATCTAATTGATTATCCAAACGGCCGGCCAAAGCAGTGCTTAAGCCAAAAAGTTGGCCGCCGTGTTCGAGCGCAAGCACCCTCGCTTCCCTCTTTCTGTCCGTACTGCAAACCATGGAGAACGCTAGAAGAGTGCGGGTGAACAATTTGAGAGGTGGTTCGGCCGAACCGGCACCCAGAAAGCCCGAGTACATCGAGAACGACAGAAATATCTGTGACTACGTCAATCAGTTCCATGATACTTGGCAAGGTCTGCGCTCTAGAATGTTTGGAACGCCGGAATTCGTCACCGAACTCAATCGGGAAATGCTGGTTCATTTGGACCTAGTGGAGTACTGCCTTGGAAACTTCCTCAAATCTGTGTAAAATTGTGCTCGCCTGCATGTACTGTACATTTTAAACAAGCTGTATATTTACCAAGTTTGATTTTTCAAGTTAATTGTTATTGTTGATAAGAAGAGAGAGAGAGAAAAATGAACGGACTGCATTTACTACTGCTTGCTGAGTACGGACGAACGCATGCAATCACATAATACTTTACAAATAGTAAGTAGCTCCCGTGGTCGAAACACAGACGTCGGACGGACCGGGTCAACTGTGCTATAACTGCGCTTCGATAATTAGGCGGCGGCCCAGCGGTGCTATAACTGGAACTGTGCTATAACTAAACACTCTACCGTAGCGAGGGCCATTAACTGTGCTATAACAGTCAGGGAAATAACAACATATATGGTATCAGTACACATATATGGAAACGGTACCATATATGGTACCGGTTCACCTTCAAGTGGAGGCCTCGATCGAAGGGGTACCATATATGGTACCGGTACCATATATGGTACCAGTACCATATAAGGAAGTGGTACCATATATGGTACCGGTACCATATATGGTACCCCTTCGTTCGAGGCCTCAGGTGGTACCATATATGGTACCGGTACCATATATGGAAACGGTACCATATATGGAAACGGTACCATATATGGTACCGGTACCATATATGGTACACCTTCGATCGAGGCCTCAGGTGGGACCATATAGGGTACCGGAACCATATATGGAAAGGGTACCATATATGCAACGGGTACCATATATGGTACCGGTACCATATATGGTACCCCTTCGATCGAGGCCTCAGGTGGTACCATATGGAATCGGTACCATATATGGAAACGGTACCATATGGTACCCTTTCGATCGAGGCCTCAGGTGGTACCATATATGGCACCGGTACCATATATGGAAACGGTACCATATATGGAAACTGTACCATATATGTTACCGGTACCATATATGGTACCCTTTCTATCGAGTCCTCAGGTGGGACAATATGGTAAACTGTACAATATATGGTACCCTTTCGATCGAGGCCTCAGGCATACATGTAACAGGGGGTCTGCCCCCCGCCCCCACCCGACTTAGGCCAGACCCCCCCCCGGATAGGGACCTCCCTCGAGACCGAGACGATTTTTCCGACCCCCCTCCGATTTTTCTGGCAAGTAATTTTTGAGCAAATTTTTGCGATTTTTTGCAATTTCAGACACAAAAATTACCAAAATCGCCGGTAAAACAGCACTTTCTAGCTGTATTTCAGCCCAAATTAGCGATTTTTGGTCCAAAAATTGCGATTTTTTTCCATTTTTGAGCGTTTTTTAGTGCCGGACCCGCTTCCCAAAATTTTGGCTCAGACCCCCCCTGGCCGGCGCCAGACCCCCAACTCCCCTCCCCGTTCGGCTGATGATCTGTTACATGTATGGCCTGAGGTGGTACCATATGGTACCACCTGAGGCCTCGATCGAAAAGGGTACCATATATGGTACCGTTTCCATATATGGTACCGTTTCCATATATGGTACCGGTACCATATATGGTACCACCTGAGACCTCGATCGAAAGGGTACCATATATGGTACCGGTACCATATATGGTACCGTTTCCATATATGGTACCGTTTCCATATATGGTACCGGTACCATATATGGTCCCACCTGAGGCCTCGATCGAAAGGGTCCCATATATGGTACCGGTATCATATATGGTACCCCTTATGATTTGATCGAAGGGGTACCATATATGGTACCTGTTACCATATATGGTACCGGTTCCATATATGGTACCGTTTCCATATATGATACCGGTACCATATATGGTACCACCTGAGGCCTCGATCGAAGGGGTACCATATATGGTACCGGTACCATATATGGTACCAGTACCATATAAGGAAGTGGTACCATATATGGTACCACTTGAAGGTGTACCGGTACCATATATGGTACCGTTTCCATATATGTGTACTGATACCATATATGTTGTTATTTCCCTGACTGTATAACTAGACGGAACGGCTTTTTAACATTTGTAAATGAAATAAAGATGAACGAAACGGTACCGTTCGTTGAAGATGAAGTCGGAGTCGATCATAATTGTGCTGGGACGATGACTAGCACGCCTAACAAAGCTACTGCGGCAACAACGTAAGTGTGGTTTTCATAAGTTGGTAAAAGTTAACAATCTCGGTCCCCGGTCTAATCATAGCAAATTCGGGCGGTCCTAAATTGCCTGGATTAATAAGGCAGAGCCGTATGAAAAATGGTTTGCAAATTTCACAGCTCATTTTGGTATTCGTATTCGTAGCCAAGAGAGAAGTCAGAGTGACAGGCGCGCGGATCGCTATTACTGACTAGACTATACGACCAATAAAACAGAACAGCGAACGATGTACTGTGAATACGCCTTGGAAATTGTTTTGAAGTTAAAGTATGCAACTCGTTTGCTAGCGATGTTTGATTTCCTTGTTTCTCAAGCGTTAAGCCTGGCGTGTCTAAAAGCGTCCGCTCCCGTGTAAGTAACAACGCAACGTACAGAATACACAGAATAAATAACTCTCTAGATTCGCAAATAAGAAATGTGGTTCGCCGCAGCAGCACCAGTTTCTGTGCTCTCAGATTGCTGGTGAGTAGTGATGCAACCGGGAGCGGAATACCGGGATTCGGGAAAACCGGAATTACCGGGAAATGAGAATACCGGGAAAAACCGAGAAATACCGGGAATATCGGGAAATCGATCAAAACGCATGCAGAATGATAAAACATAAATGTTTTTAACATCCGGTTTAGCTATTGATACCATTTCTACTCGGTTTTCTCAAGGATCTTCTGTCATAACGGACTAAACTACAGCACACTGTGAGATCAGATTTATGTTGAATGGTTGATTGTTTTATGTGAGTTGGTTTGGCAGGCAACAGACAGCTCGATGTCAATTTGACCAAAAGAGTTGTGTAAGAATAGCCCATCAATGAGTGGCTTTGCTCAATTGAAGGCCTTTATAAAGTTGGAAGCTTACATAGAACATAAAGTTCACGGCCTAAACCAATATAATAAATGTTTGGAACAAAAGGAAAAGCTGCAAAACATGGCTGTTCGCTCAAATTGAGCAAGTAGCAGTCAGTTGAAAACTTATTCAAAGCCGCTGGTACTGGCAAAAGAAAGTTGGATATAGAGTAAAAGTCACTGAAATACATAGTATCTGCAAAAAACTGTCAATACTGCTATAAAATATATTTCCCGGTATTAGAAAATGTGTGAACCGGGATTAGAAACCGGGATTGAAAATACCGGGAATTCCCGGTTCTTCGGGAAACACCGGGATCCCGGTTGCATCACTACTGGTGAGATTATAATTATAATAATAATATTATGTCAGCACTTTCCCAGCCAAGCAGTACTTTTTTTTACGTTCGCGTTACCTTCCAAACAAGAAGCTAAGTTAGACTACTAACCAGTTCAAGGCTTTAATGTAAATGATTCCCGGTCCATTCCTCCACCCACGAAATAGCCATTTTTAACCTGAAAAGCTAAGATTGATTGCCTAAGCTAAAACCAAGGCTTTAATAAAGTCAGGGTGGTTGGCGGGTGGGGGGGAACGGGCTTCCTCCAATGTAAATTTTGGTACTGAACGACTGAACGCACATGTAAAGTTTCCCCCCATTAGCGCTGGTACCGTAAATTTGCGCTTTGCGCTTTGCGCCGATTCGATATTACCCGATGATCTAACTTAACCAGGTAATATGGATTCGGACCCCCGGACCCCCGGACCCCCACCGAATTCGGACCCCCAGCCTGGTACGGAAAAATGGTTCTTAAGATTCGGAACCCCACCTAGGCCGTAGTTTAAATTTCACGAAATTTTATTTGGAAAATTATATGGGGCACATTTGGACACCTCGGTACGCGGACCATTCCCCCCATCCACCGAGCACCCTAACTTTAGGCCTCAGTTTCAAGCTGCAATTCAAGTTTCTTCCGGTACCAATTTTCACTTTATTTCTTCTATTTTAGTGTATGATCTCTGCTGTTCTTCCGGTACCAATTTTCACTTTATTTCTCCTATTTTGGTGTATGATCTCTTCTGATCTTCCGGTACCGATTTTCACTTTACTTCTTCTATTTTAGTGTATGATCTGTGCTAGTGCGTCTGGTCGCAAATTCTCTCTGGTAGATTGGAGTACTGACGCAACTCTGTTCGGGCACTTTATACTTGATTCGATATTGCCGTATGGTGTGATTACATATTTCCTTGTGTAGCGTAAGTACGATAAATCTTTTTAAATACTTCGTTATTATTGGTCTACCTACATGCGCGCGTACTACTGTTTCTAAGTAAATTAATTTGAAATATAATTTAATTATAATTTACTTGTATTAGTAAATTTCTAAAAAAATTAATTGAAATTATACTTATAATTTACTTAAGGCAAAAATTCACTTTTAATATAATTCAAACTATAATTTACTTGTATTAGTAAATTTCTAAAAAGTATAATTAAAATTATAATTATAATTTACTTAGCAACAGTAGCGCGTACGAATATACTACTGTACTGTGGAACCAATGTGATGCTCCTTTCGAGCGAAAGAGATACAATGTAGTCTCGGTTACTGTGTTCAACAACGGCATTTCAATTCCCCCAATACTATCAGGGTTCGGATTCGGTCAGGGGATTTAAAATTTGTCATGGGATTTTGGGACTTATCAGCGGAAATTGCGGTGCGTCACTACATAAAAACATGCATTCAGTAGGTTGTAGAAGCAGCAATGAAAGCGCATGTAATTCAGACCATATCAGTGCGTTTTAGAAGGGTAATTTTTCAAAAATTTTCTCGCCCTGGTTGGACGGCCCAACCAACCTCTTCAAACTACTAAACCTGTTAGTTCTGTGGTCAGAATGCCTTTCTTACGCGTTTTTGAAGGTTGATTTTTTAGAAAATTTTAGCCCTGGTTGGGCGGCCGAACCAAACCTCTTCAAACTACTAAAACTGTTAGTTGTATGCTCAGACTGCCTTTCAAACGCAATTTTCAAAATTTCCTCGCATCTGGTTGGGCAGGCAAAATCGGGGGCATGTCAGGGGATTTTGGATCAACAGATTGCCACGACCCTGACTATGATGAGTTTTAGATTCATATATACAGTAGTAGCTCCTTCGCTAGTAAAGATTTCTAGCACAATTTTTATTCAGATTTGATGTACTTTCAGTGGAGCTCAGCGACAGTGTGAAGAAGTCAGTTTTTTGCTCTCCTACCTGCCGTATGGCATTTTTCATTATATTTAAATTATTTTTATCTGAGAAATACTTTGTTGGACTCAATTTTTTGTGCAAGTTTATTTGTTCACTGTAATGCTCAATGTTGACCTTCCGCTTTAACTGTTACGCAGCTTTTTTTACTCACCACCAAGTCAAGCATTTTTGACAATCGTTTAGCCGATGCTTAATTTATTTCTATGACGTGCAGTTTGCTGGGAAATACGTTACGCAAAGTCATTACATAATGATTATATGAACGAATTTACCGCATTACAGTAATTTATAAAATCAGAGCTTAAAGAAACCGATTGCCGGCTCAATCCCACCTGGCAAGGCAAACTGCCATATTAAATTTTACCCTAAAGGATGATCCTAACTCTGAACCTGCACCCAGCTAAGCCTGAACCTAAGCATCAGCTTGAAACTGAGCCCTAAAGTTAGGGTGGTCGGCGGATGGGGGGAATGGTCCGCGTACCGAGGTGTCCAAATGTGCCCCGAAATTTGCAAACAAAATTTCGGGAAATTTAAACTACGGTCCCGGGGTGGGGTTCCGAATCCACAAACCGTTGTTTCCGTACCAGGCTGGGGGTCCGAATTCGGTGGGGGTCCGGGGGTCCGGGGGTCCGAATCCATATTACCGAATAATATGGATTCGGACCCCCGGACCCCCGGACCCCCACCGAATTCGGACCCCCAGCCTGGTACGGAAACAACGGTTTGTGGATTCGGAACCCCACCCCGGGACCGTAGTTTAAATTTCCCGAAATTTTGTTTGCAAATTTCGGGGCACATTTGGACACGTCGGTACGCGGACCATTCCCCCCATCCGCCGACCACCCTAACTTTAGGGCTCAGTTTCAAGCTGATGCTTAGGTTCAGGCTTAGCTGGGTGCAGGTTCAGAGTTAGGATCATCCTTTAGGGTAAAATTTAATATGGCAGTTTGCCTTGCCAGGTGGGATTGAGCCGGCAATCGGTTTCTTTAAGCTCTGATTTTATAAATTACTGTAATGCGGTAAATTCGTTCATATAATCATTATGTAATGACTTTGCGTAACGTATTTCCCAGCAAACTGCACGTCATAGAAATAAATTAAGCATCGGCTAAACGATTGTCAAAAATGCTTGACTTGGTGGTGAGTAAAAAAAGCTGCGTAACAGTTAAAGCGGAAGGTCAACATTGAGCATTACAGTGAACAAATAAACTTGCACAAAAAATTGAGTCCAACAAAGTATTTCTCAGATAAAAATAATTTAAATATAATGAAAAATGCCATACGGCAGGTAGGAGAGCAAAAAACTGACTTCTTCACACTGTCGCTGAGCTCCACTGAAAGTACATCAAATCTGAATAAAAATTGTGCTAGAAATCTTTACTAGCGAAGGAGCTACTACTGTATATATGAATCTAAAACTCATCATAGTCAGGGTCGTGGCAATCTGTTGATCCAAAATCCCCTGACATGCCCCCGATTTTGCCTGCCCAACCAGATGCGAGGAAATTTTGAAAATTGCGTTTGAAAGGCAGTCTGAGCATACAACTAACAGTTTTAGTAGTTTGAAGAGGTTTGGTTCGGCCGCCCAACCAGGGCTAAAATTTTCTAAAAAATCAACCTTCAAAAACGCGTAAGAAAGGCATTCTGACCACAGAACTAACAGGTTTAGTAGTTTGAAGAGGTTGGTTGGGCCGTCCAACCAGGGCGAGAAAATTTTTGAAAAATTACCCTTCTAAAACGCACTGATATGGTCTGAATTACATGCGCTTTCATTGCTGCTTCTACAACCTACTGAATGCATGTTTTTATGTAGTGACGCACCGCAATTTCCGCTGATAAGTCCCAAAATCCCATGACAAATTTTAAATCCCCTGACCGAATCCGAACCCTGATAGTATTGGGGGAATTGAAATGCCGTTGTTGAACACAGTAACCGAGACTACATTGTATCTCTTTCGCTCGAAAGGAGCATCACATTGGTTCCACAGTACAGTAGTATATTCGTACGCGCTACTGTTGCTAAGTAAATTATAATTATAATTTTAATTATACTTTTTAGAAATTTACTAATACAAGTAAATTATAGTTTGAATTATATTAAAAGTGAATTTTTGCCTTAAGTAAATTATAAGTATAATTTCAATTAATTTTTTTAGAAATTTACTAATACAAGTAAATTATAATTAAATTATATTTCAAATTAATTTACTTAGAAACAGTAGTACGCGCGCATGTAGGTAGACCAATAATAACGAAGTATTTAAAAAGATTTATCGTACTTACGCTACACAAGGAAATATGTAATCACACCATACGGCAATATCGAATCAAGTATAAAGTGCCCGAACAGAGTTGCGTCAGTACTCCAATCTACCAGAGAGAATTTGCGACCAGACGCACTAGCACAGATCATACACTAAAATAGAAGAAGTAAAGTGAAAATCGGTACCGGAAGATCAGAAGAGATCATACACTAAAATAGGAGAAATAAAGTGAAAATTGGTACCGGAAGAACAGCAGAGATCATACACTAAAATAGAAGAAATAAAGTGAAAATTGGTACCGGAAGAAACTTGAATTGCAGCTTGAAACTGAGGCCTAAAGTTAGGGTGCTCGGTGGATGGGGGGAATGGTCCGCGTACCGAGGTGTCCAAATGTGCCCCATAATTTTCCAAATAAAATTTCGTGAAATTTAAACTACGGCCTAGGTGGGGTTCCGAATCTTAAGAACCATTTTTCCGTACCAGGCTGGGGGTCCGAATTCGGTGGGGGTCCGGGGGTCCGGGGGTCCGAATCCATATTACCGAAAATTCTCAAAAATTCCGAAACCCCCAAAAAATCGGTAATATCGAATCGGCGCAAAGGTAATCGGCGCAAAGCGCAAATTTACGGTACCAGCGCTAATGCGGGAAAACTTTACATGTGCGTTCAGTACCCCAATTTACATTGGAGGAAGCCCATTTCCCCACCCGCCAACCACCCTGACCTTTTATCCTTACCTCGTTTTTGCTTCTCTTCTATGCTCCGCATTTGATTCCTTTCTAGTTTAAAGCCTTGGTTTTAACTTAGGCCTAGGTTCAATCTTTGCTTTTCAGGTTAAAAATGGCTGTTTCGCGGGTGGAGGAATGGACCGGGAATCATTTACATTAAAGCCTTGAACTGGTTAGGAGTCTAACTTAGCTTCTTGTTTGGAAGGCAACGCCAAAGTAAAAAAAGTACTGCTGGGCTGGGAAAGTACTGACATAATATTATTACCTGTTGCTGCTGCGACGAACCACATTTCGTATTTAAGAATTTGGGGGTGTTTTTTTTTTGTGTTTTTTGTTGGGGGTTGTTGGGGGTACGCCAGGCTTACCGCTTGAGAATCAAGGAAATCAAACATCGCTAGCAAACGAGTTGCATCTTTAACTTCAAAACAATTTCCAAGGCGTCACAGTACATCGTTGGGTGTTCTGTTTTATTGGTCGTATAGTCCAGTCACTAATAGCGATCCGCGCGCCTGTCACTCTGAGTTCTCTCTTGGCTACGAATACGAATACCAAAATCAGCTGTGAAATTTGCAAACCATTTTTCATGTACGGCTCTGCCCTATTAATCCGGGCAATTTAGGACCGCCCGAATTTGCCATGATTAGACTGGGGACCGAGATTGTTAACTTTTACCAACTTATGAAAACCACATTTACGTTGTTGCCGCAGTAGCTTTGTTTGGCGTGCTAGTCATCGTCCCAGCATAATTATGATCGACGCCGACTTCGCCTTCAACGAACGGTACCGTTTCGTTCATCTTTATTTCATTTACAAATGTTAAAAAGCCGTTCCTCTAGGACGGGGGGGTCTGGCGCCGGCCAGGGGGGTCTGAGCTAAAAATTTTGGGAAGCGGGTCCGGCACTAAAAAACGCTCAAAAATGGAAAAATCGCAATTTTTGGACCAAAATCGCTAATTTGGGCTGAAATACAGCTAGAAAGTGCTGTTTTACCGGCGATTTTGGTAATTTTTGTGTCTGAAATTGCAAAAAATCGCAAAATTTGCTCAAAAATTACTTGCCAGAAAATCGGAGGGGGTCGGAAAAATCGTCTCGGTCTCGAGGGAGGTCCCTATCCGGGGTCTGGCCTAAGTCGGGTGGGGGCAGACTCCCTTGTTACATGTATGCCTGAGGCCTCGATCGAAAGGGTACATATATTGTACCGTTTACCATATGGTCTCACCGAGGCCTCGATCGAAAGGGTACCATATATGGTACCGGTACTATATGGTACTGTTTCCATTATACCGTTTCCATATATGGTACCGGTTAGTACCACCTATCGATCGAAAGGGTACCATATATGGTACCGTTTCCATATGGTACCGTTCATATGGTAACACCTGATATTCGATCGAAAGGGTACCACATATGGTACCGTTTCCATATATGGTACTGTTTCCATATATGGTACCGTTTCCATATGGTACCGGTACCATATACGGTACCACCTGAGGCCTCGATCGAAGGGGTACTATATGGTACCGGTACCATATATACCGTTTCCATATATGGTACCGTTTCCATATATGGTACCGGTACCATATATGGTACCACCTGAGGCCTGATCGAAAGGGTACTACAGTATGGTACCGGTACCATATATGGTACCACTTCCTTATATGGTACTGGTACCATATATGGTACCGGTACCATATATGGTACCCCTTCGATCGAGGTCAATTTAGTGTGAACCGGTACCATAGCAGAGTGGTACCGTTTCCATATATGTGTAAATTGATACCATATATGTTGTTATTTCCCTGACTGTTATAGCACAGTTAATGGCCCTCGCTACGGTAGAGTGTTTAGTTATAGCACAGTTCCAGTTATAGCACCGCTGAGCACTGCCTAATTATCGAAGCGCAGTTATAGCACAGTTGACCCGGTCCGTCCGACGTCTGTGTTTCGACCACGGGAGCTACTTACTATTGTAAAAGTATTATGTGATTGCATGCGTTCGTCCGTACTCAGCAAGCAGTAGTAAATGCAGTCCGTTCATTTTTCTCTCTCTCTCTTCTTATCAACAATAACAATTAACTTGAAAAATCAAACTTGGTAAATATACAGCTTGTTTAAAATGTACAGTACATGCAGGCGAGCACAATTTTACACAGATTTGAGGAAGTTTCAAGGCAGTACTCCACTAGGTCCAAATGAACCAGCATTTCCCGATTGAGTTCGGTGACGAATTCCGGCGTTCCAAACATTCTAGAGCGCAGACCTTGCCAAGTATCATGGAACTGATTGACGTAGTCACAGATATTTCTGTCGTTCTCGATGTACTCTTTTCTGGGTACCGGTTCGGCCGAACCACCTCTCAAATTGTTCACCCGCACTCTTCTAGCGTTCTCCATGGTTTGCGGTACGGACAGAAAGAGGGAAGCGAGGGTGCTTGCGCTCGAACACGGCGGCCAACTTTTTGGCTTAAGCACTGCTTTGGCCGGCCGTTTGGATAATCAATTAGATGGCGGCCATTGGTCAGCGTGGCGGAGTTGTTTACGCCCTTGCCCTAGCAACGCGCCCCCGCCGGCCGGCCGTTGCTATGGAGTAGCCGATGGCTAGCGCAGGCCCAGTTAACAAGCGCCCGGTTGCAATGCATAGAGCGTAAATTAACAACGTAGAAGAGCGGTCAATTAGCATAGTTTTGACCCTTCAAGCTACGCTTTAAATAGGTGCTTATAACACAACAACATAATATGAATGAGTACGTATTGAGCTGGGTCTGAGCCAAAAATATAAGATGTTCCTTGGTTTTTTTTTGGAAAATATTTTCTACTAAAAGCGTCAGTGTTTTTCGGCAATTCTATATCATTTAGTCGAGCAGTAAGTCGCCTATTGCTCTAATTAACCGCCTGCATGACCAATGGCTATTATGCCTAGGAGGCGGCGCAGTCCCGGCAAGCATGGTGCCGAGCACATATGGCGCACGCGCCTGATTGGCCGAGCGAAAATGCGCACGATCTGGGATTGTGCATCGGCCGACCAGTCTCCACCAGGAGTTGTACCGTGAATCGGCTGTTGAGAGTGTTGTTGTGGCCTCGCTGGTTGTGGTTCGAGGCTCGTTGTTGTGTTGTCCCAGTGACTCCAGAGATGCCTTCTCAACACTAGCGCCTACGTACTTGCGAAGTAATCGTTCATCTCTTGCAGTTTAGTAGTCGTCTGTGGTTGTGGGCGGGTATTTGAGGACTGTGTGGATCAGCTGGTAAGAGAACTCAGCTTGCACCAGAGTGAGCGCCACATTTTTCGTTTCAAAGCCCTTTCTGATGGTTTCGTGAGTCTCTCGTGTCACCTGCTTGAGCTCTATGGACGCTTTAGGGAACCGGCTGACAAAAATGGGAGTGCCGAGGTAATTCAGGGTCCTGCGCTTCCTCGACTGTGTAACCTTTTCTATGCAGATTTATAGCGCTTGAACGAAAGTTTGTAGTACCATTAATAATCCTGACGGTACAGTGCCATAGTTCTCCTTGTTCTTCGCTTTTAGACGATCACACGCACTTCCACACTTCAACTTTGCCGTTGCTACGACTAAGCTGCAACTAAACTACGACTCCGATGCCACACCTGTTCAAATTTGGCGCTTCTATAGTTAGAGCCCCCAACCGCCGACCATCCTGACTCCACAACCACCTAGGTTTTAAGATTAGGCTTAGGTTAGCATCAGACTCAGGCTTAGGATCAGGCTTAGGCTTAAGAAAACAAGTTTAAGAATGGCGTTTGCAGGGAAGAATGGGCCGGCAGTCGCCAGCTTAGTGGCTACATTAGGCGCGAGCTCTCGCTGTTGTCAAACTAACGTACTCCATCTTGGCTGCGTGTGCTATAACTGCGCTGTTGCCGAGCCATCAACCGATGCGGTAGCTATGCTAAACCGCCCCGGCTGCTGTGCTATAACTGCGCAGCTGTGCTATATTGAACGGTGCTATAGCTTGCACTTGACCGATTTGTGCCGCCGCGAATCATCGCAAAGTCCTTTCGTAATCCTTGGCTGATCGATCACTTTGTTCTGTTTGCTATCAGAAGACGAGACGAGAGAGACACAGAAGGAAGAACGACGAGACAATGCGTTGATAAAATGTTTCTGTTCTGTCCAGAACTGTGGCAGTTGCTAGGTTTAGAGGAAGGCCGATGACTGCATGAAATTTGCCTGTCCGACGTGTCCTTACATACATCCGGTTACTCAGAAGGTAGGCTGGGTGAATGTATAGTTTCCGGGCGTAAAATCAGGAACCGACCCCAGATTGAAATAAATACTTTTAATGATCATAACTAATTATAAATTAACAAGTTTCATCGATAAATGTCTATTATCGATTATTTTTTGGCAAAATTCCAAAATTTCAAAATCGTCTAAAATGGTCATGTTATATAACATTTGAAAGCCCTTCATCTGACGAGTCTAATGATCACTACATCAGCATAGGGCACTCCCGGGGCCTGTTTTGCCAAATATAAAAGTACCCTAGGGGACGCATCAGTATAGGCACGCTCTAGAGGGCCTGTTTTCCAAAATTTAAAAAATACCCCTAGGGGTATGCATCACTAAACTGATGCGTCCCCTAGGGGTACTTATCACTATAATGATGCGTCCCCTAGGGGTACTTTTATGTTTTCAAAACAGGCCCTCCGGAGCGTGCCTTATACTGATGCGTCCCCTAGGGGTACTTTTATGTTTTTAAAACAGGGTCTCTGGAGCGTGCCCTATACCGATGCGTCCCCTAGGGGAACTTTTACGTTTTTAAACCAGGCCCTCCGGAGCGTGCCTATACTGATGCGCCTCTAGGGGTACTTTTATATTTGGCAAAACAGGCCTCCTGGTGCGTGCCCTATCCTATACTGATTTAGTGATCATTAGACTCGTCAGGCGAAGGGCTTTCAAATGATATATAACATGACCATTTTGGACGATTTGGAATTTTGCCAAAAAATAATCGATAATCGATATTTATCGATAAAACTTGTTAATTTATAATAAGTTATGATCATTAAAGTATTTATTTCAATCTGGGGTCGGTTCCTGATTTTACGCCCGGAAACTATACATTTACCAATAATTATTTGAGGCATAGGCCTACATGGGCAGGAAGAATCGGAGGGTCTGAAATTGCAAAAAAATCGGAAAAATTTGCCAAGAAAATTGCTTGGCAGAAAATCGTCTCTTGGGGGTAGCATCCCGGGGGGCTGGCCTAAGTCGGGTGGGGTAGGCAGACCCCCTGTTACATGTATGCCCCCGGCCCATGATTGAGTTGTGGCTATGTAGCTATCTACCTGTTTCTACATAGGTATCTGATGAATTTCTTTGTTTACATTTTTAGCTAGGCAGCAAGTTTTATCCGAAGCTGAAAGACGTTGACGAAGTGTTGGGTGGTCCAGCTGCTTGGAGTAACGCTCAAATAACTCAGGGTTAGTAAAAACTGTGCAGTTTCACAAATATAAATTCCTAGCCGTATTACCTTTGCCTGATTTCGCTCTTTTTACACTGTGTTAATACAGGCTGGCACTTAATGCCGTTCAAAGTCCTGGTACCTAGGCTAGTTTTTGAGCTCCCCTCGTGCTTGCTCTACCCCGTAGGAATTTTTTTTTTGAAGAGGCCTGTAGTACAGGTTACCGGTGGTCGAAAATCAGTAAGTAATATACAACTAGCTACGCTAGCAACAAATTCAAACTTATGCTTTAGGTACACCCCTTGTTTTAGGTTAACACATTAAGGCTTAGGTTCTGGCTTCAAGTCTTCGATTCAGGCCTACTAGGCTCGTACATAGGTATAGTTTTAAGCAGAAATAGCCCCTGAAATCGTTATTACGCATCATAGGGAGAATGGCTGAACGGGTTTATCTGAAAAAATAATAACACGTTTAAAACTGATGAAACGAAAAGGAAATGTGCGGGATTCGATTATCAATTTCGTTGAGCGTGCATACTATTCCATTTTTCGTTTCAAACAGCAAAACTCATTGGTGAAGTACTTCTAAAACGAAGATGAATAATATTTGGTCTTAATGCAGACGAGGCTAAACCGCAAAGTTAACAAATCTTCTGGAAAAGTTGAAGACATAGGCTCAAAATACAAAAACACCCAAAGAAACTGAAAATAGCTCAATGTATTGCAAGTGGCCAAAATGTGCTAAGCCCCAAAAATATACAAATGAAAATCTATACAAAACCGTTTGTATATCAAGTCTGATTGTATATGTATATTGAATATTGCATCGGCAGTCCGTTTGTATATGTATATGTATATGTATATCCAAAACATTTGTGCTCTTATATACAAAATTTGTATATATATATTTGAATATACAAACCCTTTTTTTGGCTTCTAATACCAGAAAATAATTGAAAAGCTAAAAATATGTCGTAGAGTCGATGAAAATGGGCTCAAAACGTACAAATATCAACTCTAAATAATAACTTAAAGGAAGGGTAGAGGTGAATTTGCTCAGGATAGGGGTCGAAGGAGTTTCTGGCAGACGAGGCATACGTCAGACGGAAAAATCCAGAGGGGGTATGGAAGACCTCTCGAAAAAGAAGCCGAAAAAAAACGAAAAAAGGCAAAAAAACACCTATTTTAAGCTGCCAATAGCGTTTCAAACTCTGGCTCAACCCAGCAAAAAACGACAAAAAAAAGTTTAAAAAAACCTCTATTTCTCTTGGCTGTCAACGGTGAAAGAGCATAAATTCGGTTTTCAAAATGCTTTTCAGCTTGATGCAAGGCTAAGAAGCAAAAGTGATTTCTGAGCCAGTTTGGTAGTACTGGAACTTTTAGTAGTCCTTCCATTTTTTATGACCTGATTTGGGGTCCCATAACCTCTCAAAGGGAATGAGGGGGTTTGGCCTTTTTAATGGTAAGGGGGAACCCCCACACCCCTAGTACTTGTATGAGCTCAAAACAACCTATTTTGGCATTTTTTTGAATTAAAAGTAAGTCAGAAACCTTTATTTTATTCTCCTGTCAGGCGTTTTGTTTACCATCCCATCAACCTCCTGCAGGCGCTGTTACCCCCTCAACCTCTTTTTCAGGAATTGAAAATTCCCAACCACAACAGCCCAAATGATAACACTTCTTTGGAAGCATCTACAACACATGGAGTTGAAGCTTTTATCTCCCCCCATTTTTCGATGTTGTCAATCCAATACAAGAGTAACCCACCGTAATAAATCGCGGAAATCCTGAGAGGTAACTGTTCGCTGAAGCCATTGCGTACTTTGGCGTCCGTCTCCATACCGTAGAATAGAGACCTGCACGGGCCGAAGTTTTGACGGACCGACCCGAATTTTCGGGTGGCCCGGCCATGCTCTTCGGAAAAGCTAAAATAGCCGAAAAATCGCAGGAAACAAGTTCCATTGACAATCAAAAGAAAGGCTATGATGTGTTTTTGACCACTAAGTTCACGTTTTCTATCAAGAATGTCTGTTTTTCGGATACTAAAAGGGAGTTTTAAGTAAAACTAAATTTCAGCATTGTCCAAATAATAATTTTAATTTGTGAGATGTAATAGCCTGGTCGGGCCATACATGTAGTTGGGGGGTTGGCCCCCAAGCCCGATTTTCGGCAAAACCCCCCCCCCCCGAGCCGGATTTGGGGGTTTCTTCTGAAACCCTATTTTGGGTTAAAAACTGATAAATTTCAGGGTTTCCGTAATTTAGTATTTCAAAAGCCCTAAATAGGGTTCGGAACCCAAATTTGTGTTCTGAAACTCTAATTAGAGTTTCTGCTGAAACCTTAAATAGGGTTCCGGAACCTACCCGGGTCTCTGAAACTCTAATTTGAGTTCTGAAGCCCTGAATAGGGTTCTGTAACCCTAATTTTTGGGTCCATGAAACTCTAATTTGGGTTTGTGAAGCCCTAAATAGGGTTCCGCAACCCTAATTTGGGTCTCTGACTTAATTTGGGGTTTCTGAAGCCCTAAATAGGGTTCGCAGCCCTAATTTGGGTCTCTCAACTCTAATTTGAGTTTCTGAAGCCCTGAATAGGGTTCCGGAACCCTAATTTGGGTCTCTGAAACTCTAATTTGGACTTTGGCCCTAAGTTCCGGAACCCAATTTGGGTCTCTGAAACTCTAATTTGGGTTTCTGAAGCCCTAAATAAGGTTCCGGAACCCTATTTTGGGTTTCAGAGAGCCTAAATAGGGTTTCTTGAGCCCCAAAATAGGGTACCGGAACCCTAATTTGGGACTCTGAAACTTTAACTGAGGTTTCTGAAGCCCCAAATAGGGTTCCGGAGCCCTAATTTTCCGTTTTGGCGGCCCAAAATAGGGTTCCGGAACCCTAATTTGGGTTTCAGAGACGCAAAACAGGGTTTTGGAACCATAATTAGGGTTCCAAAAGCTGTAAATAGGGTTTCAGAAGCCCTAAATAGGGTTCCAGAACTCTAATTTAGGTCTCAAAGCCCTAATTTGGCTTTCAAAATTTTTAAATAGGGTTCCAGAAATGCACTTTAGCTGTATTATGTCGAATAAAATAGAGCTTTTTTGGCGCTTTTTAAAGCAAAATACAGTTTTTTTGCATGTTTTTAATAAAAATAGGATTTTCTGCACGTTTTAAAACAATAAATAGGGTTTTAAAGGGCATTTTTGCCCTTCTGACAGGATTTTTACCGGATTTTTAGTCCTCAAAACCGTGTTTTGAGCCCAAAAAAAGGTCGCTGAAACCCCTTTGAAATAGTGCTGAAACCCTATTTGGGATCTGAAGCCCCCCAGCCGAAAACCCAGCTATGTACATGTATGGGTTGGGCCAGTGCCCAAACAGGCGAGAGAATTTTGAAAATTTAGCCTTAGATCATTTGAAAGGCCTTCTCTGAGCATAGGAATAGAAATGAATGTTTCTGTAGTTTGTGAAGGCCTATTTTGGCCATCCAACCAGGCAGAGCAAATTTTAGCAAGTTAGCTTTCAGAAACTATTTAAAAGGCATTTTAAGCATAAAATTAACAGTTTAATGATATAAACGGATACAAATTGTTGGCACTTACGGAGCTTTACTTTTAATGCGTTGCCAAATCATGAGATTTCGTGGCAGGCCCGTCTCACCTCCCCGGGGCGCCGGGCTATACATGGACCGGAAACCCGGAGAGGGTCTGGACATCTCGGGGGGTCCGACAAAAGTCCAAAAAAACGCCAATTTTGCCTTAAATAAGCGAAAATTTTATCCCTCGACATCATACATGTAACAGGTCATCCGCCGATGGGGGGGGGGGGGAGGAGGTCTGAGCCAAAAATTTTGGGGGAGGGGGGTGGGCACTAAAAAAACGCTCAAAAAATCGAGAAAAAATCGCTATTTTTTGGCTAAAAAGTACCAAAAATCGTTAATTGGAGCTGAAATACAGCTAAAAAGTGCTGTTTTGCAGGCGATTTTGGCAATTTTTGTATTGAAAGTGTAAAGAAGTGCAAAAATTTGCTCGAAAATTTACTTGCCAGAAAAATCGGATAAGGGTGGGTGGAAATGTAAGGGGGGGGGGGGGGTCTGGCCTAAGTCGGGTGGGGGGCAGACCCCCCAGAGCCCCCTGTTACATGTATGCTCGACATGCTTACCTCGCAGACTCTCTAATGTAATGTTGTTTGTGTGCGCCGTTGTACTCTGTCGTTCTTAGTTTACTTAGGTGCTTGTGTTTCAGACCGCTGTCCCAAGTGTGCCCACGGAGAAGCTTATTTCGTGAAGTTGCAAACTCGCTGCGCCGACGAGCCAATGACCACTTTCTATCGTTGCGCCAGCGCCCAATGCGCTCACCGATGGAAAGAATAATAATTGGTTCACTCTCCCACTCCGATTATTTGTTTCTGAAACTATGACGCTCCTTCTGTGGCTTGTGTGGCTACTGGAATTGACAATTTTTGCCGCTTTTGTGGACCGTCGTCTTGTACTGGACCTGGTGCGGTCTGCTTGTGCTCTACTTGAAATGGTCTCCCACCGATTTTTTGAGCATGGCTAAGGTTGTAGCCAGCGTGGTAACGGTTTCACTCTTTTTCGAGCTCCTAGTGCTCACTCAAACCGAGCGCGCAGTTCAAGCTGCAGCGCTTACAAAAGGAGCACCCTATTCTTGTGGCATCGCCGGCAGTACTTGGTTGGAATCCCTTAAATATGTTTGGAATGCGGCCGATGCCTGCGAGGAGTACTATAAAAAGACGGCGGTCAACGTATTTTGGAAGCTGAACCCGCTAAAAAGTTTTATGTATCGTTAGTGTTCGGTACTCTCGGCTGCTTGTTTGCTTTGTTGGGCAAATGCTTTGGCGGAGCCTTTGCCGGTTTGTTTGATAGTCTACCGTTTGCATACCATTTTCTGCTGCTGCTCTTCCTTGGTCTTCTCGGACTGGCTGTTGTATTCGCCTGTGCCGGGTATGAGTTTTCTGCCTTTTGGAGCCTGCTAAACATAAGAAAACCTGCCAAGAAGACGAAAGCGGTCACTGCTGGCGCTGAAAGAACGAAATGTACGGCCGGTAGACCAAGAACTTTTCTCACCCACACGCATGAACGCCGGGCTTATGAAGAAGAGGGCTTGATTCACTTATGAAGGATTTTGCTGGATAAATTACTTTTGGAAACCTTTCTGACAATAAACCTGTGTACCTGAACGCTGTTAAATGTTCTGCGCGTCCTCCAGGGGCTTGGCCTGCGTTGATTTCGGAAGGAAATTCCATGCAAGTCACCAGCCTGCTGTGGTCATGACTGTCGCAACAACACCACCAGGTCTTCCCTGATCGATACTTGCGTAAGTATCTCCTGATGCAGTAGTTCTGCGTATGGTAGTGGCAATCCTTGGTGCTGTCTTTTCTGTCTAGGGGCCGTCCATAAACTACGACGTTCAGAGAGGGGGGTGGGGGTACCCAAAAACGTCGGAGAGGGGGGTTGAGAGCAAAACGTTGACGTATTTTTGGCCTTTTTTTTGGTAAGGTTTGACGATTGCAGAATAAGCAATAATGCAGAGAAAGTCAAACGGTTTTTGACACTATTTGTAGTTGTACGACATACAGTATGTTAGCGTGATTTGTACAGGGTGTGCAAAAAAAACAACCCAGCAGATTTTTATAACTGTAGCAACCGTAAATCCCAACCGATTTGAATAAATCTTTTTTGAATGAAAGACAAGCAGATTATCGATTGGTAGAGTTTTCGTTAAGATGCTCTGCTTGGTTCTTGAGATATTTGCCCTCAAATTTGAAACACTGATTTAGGCAACGAACAAGAGTGATTAAAACAACCCAGCAGATTTTTTACTGTGAGCAACACAAATCTCAACCGATTTGAATGACTCTTTTTTAACTGAAAGTTAAATAAATTCTTGAAAGATTAGTGAAAACTAACGGTAAATACGTATGTGCACAGGCATAAATTTTTTCTATTGTTCATTTGTGATTGCGCAGTCAGAAAAGAAGCTTCAGATTTTTAACGAAAATTTTATTTCGGGTTGGGGGGAGTGTGGTCCTCCCAAACGTCGTAATTTTTATGAGGGGTGATGATGAAAACGTCGGAGGGGAGGTGGGGTGCAAAATTTTGAATTTTTGAACGTCGTAGTTTATGGACGGCCCCCTAGACACCTAGCTACCAGACGGCCGGGCGGTTTTTTGACGTCATCTCCATTGCAGTTGTCCATAGCCGTGCAGCAACAGTAAGTTACACCTGAGCTTTGTTCTTTGCACATGCTCTGTAAGGAATCTTTGCACAGAAAGCGCCATCGTCGCAGCCTCTCTCTGCCATACTGAGCCCTCTGAAGCTGTTGTAACAATAGCTGGCCCGCATCTGACAGTTCTGTTGAGTGGCGTTGCTGACGATACAGCGGTTTAAGCGCGGAGGTAGTCGTCTGTTGCAGAGGTGGCCATCATTGCAGCAGCAAGATACAGTGGCGTTGGGGCGTCAGACTGACAGAGTAGGAGAGCTGGTGCAGGCACTGGCTTCCGCACTGCCGCTGTGCATCAACTGTCCTCTCTTGTACACATCCATACAGTAGTTGTCCTTGGGCCGGGAGCAAATTTCATATCCTCTTTCATACTTGTTCACTGCCTCTCAGCCCTGACGTATGGCAGTGCCCCACAGTTCTGCTTGTTAGTGCAGCAACACACTGATCCCACGCAATCACGCCATTTCAGCTTCTGGCTGGAGAATGGACTGTAGATAATAGCTAATATCCAATGACCTTTCATGCAACAAGTAAGCTTGCACGCACCAACTTTGAGGCTGGTTTGAGTCACAGACGGTGTTGTTGGCATGGTGCGCCCCTGGACACTCGTTCACTCTGGCAGGCCTCAATTCATCGGTGTTACAGTTGTCCTCGCCGTTGCAACAGCAAACCAACTGTTCTGCTTTGGTCTCGCAGCATGTGCCGATGGATTCTAGAAACTTATACCTTACATATTACGTGTCAGTGCAAAAGCTCACCACAGATGTTTTCGGTGTGGCAGCCTGAACTGAGCAGTGAATGGTTGCTATTGAAACGGTTGAGGCAGAAGGTCTGGTTGGGGCAATGTTGAGTGAGGTTAGTAGGGTCCAAGGCCAAACAACTGTCGACCCAGGGTTGTAGTTCCCGGGCGAGATGTTGGCAGCCATCATCAGTGTTGTTGCAGCAGCAGGTACTGCCTGACCAATAGTAAGTGTACGTACATGATGCAGCCATTGGAACCCTCTCGGATGGCTCTCTCGCACACACGCCTTCCAAGATACACCATTGAATTGATTGAACATAGTCTGACAGTAGGGTTGTTCTCCAGTACACTCTGAACAATTTTTAATGTACAGCCAACACTCACTCTCAGCCGCAAATAAGATTACTACATAACGCAACACACGCAGAGACATAGTGAGCAGCAAAGGAGGATACATAATTTACATAATTACAACCACTTCTGTGTGTTTACTCTTGCGCCCGCTAGCACAATGAAGCAGAAACGAGTTAAAAGTAATAGAGTTCTTGGTCTCAATATTTTAAGCACAATTTTGACTTGCTGGTGTTGTCTGTTCCCGTATAAAATTGTGGCCCTAGACTCCTTATTACCAATTTTTGTTTTGTTTGTATAGTACATTAACGGTAACTCCTAGGCATTATTTCTGGCCCAACTGTCCTCACAAATAGATAACGTAACAGTGCTACAGCCTACAGTATGTATGAGCTGGCCAAATAAAATGAGCGCACTACACTACTAAACACAGGTCACATTTCATGATTCGGTGTGTTACAAGAAGTTAAGATGCAAGTTCTGAGTGGATTCAGAGCTGTTAAGCAAACTCCTTCTTCTCAACAAACCATTATCGACATTCCTAGCTGTCATAATTTTCACTTTATAGGAGCAACTTGGTTCTGCTGCATCGATAAATAGATTCCCGGCCCATTCCCCCACCCGGCGCTGCCGCGGCGGCTTACTGTAATATTGCTGCATGTGAAAAAACACAAAGCGCGCGAAGTTTAAACGACTTAACAGAGAAGTGGTAGTAAAAGCACTAAAACAGAACAGCTTAAATCTCCAAGTAGTTGCAATTTTTATAAATACCGACACCTGGTATGCCAATTATTTTCGGAATACCTGCCTGCAAGTGTAAACATCCCTCCCCTTTGCTATCATCAGGTGCAACGGCAGCTCCAGTTCGGTTCCCATTTACGTATTTACCATCACCGACTTTTGGAGACCTGGGTTGGGTCTGGGCGGGCCTGACAATTTTCCAAATATAAAAGTGCCCCTAGAGACGCATCAGTACAGGGCACGCTCTTGAGAACCTGTTTTCCAAATAGAAAAATACCCCTAGAGGGACGCATCAGTATAGGCACGCTCTGGAGGGCCTGTTCTCCAAACATAAAAGTACCCTTTAGGGGACGCATCGGTATAGGAACGCTCCGGAGGGCCTGTTTTAAAAACATAAAAATACCTCTAGGGGACGCATCGGTATAGGAACGCTCTGGAGGGCCTGTTTTAAAAACATAAAAATACCCCTAAAGGGACGCATCAGTATAGGCACAAGGCACGCTTCGGAGGGCCTGTTTTAGAAACATAAAAGAACTCCTAGAGACGCATTTTTCAAATATAAAATCATTTCTGACCTCTCAAAAATCTCGGCGGAGGGGAAGAAAAATTTATTTTCACACCAAACATAGAGCAGATAGCGCATACCGTAATCCGGCTGCGGCGGCGC